>PVLD010008551.1:0-83182 GCA_004027595.1 Dinomys branickii
TGGATGCTGTATAATATAAAGTTATCTTCACTTCTGTTAATACAAAAACAATTGAGGAAATACAGAATTATAGAGAACATAGAAGGGAATTAGCTCTGGATGCTGTCCTACATAATGTTACCTTCACCTTTGTTACTCAGTTACACAGATGATGGCCCATTTGATCATTCAGTTTTTCTCCTCCCTCATCTCCGTTGCCTTACCACTCAATCAGTCATCTTCCCTGTGATAATAACTGTACTCCTGGTTTTATCTATACCCCTGGACTCTCATCTTGGGAAGAGATATAGCTGCCTCAGACTATACCATAACATACATGGGTGTATACAAACTGCCATGGTCGGAGGTGGCTCTGACATATGCTCACAGTGGACCGCCCAGCTCCACCCCATCACCATGCTATGGGTGGGGGTGGGTCCAGTCCGTGAGGTGCCCTCAACGGGGCCCTCAGCAGAGCAGCCGCAGGGCCCACAGTGGAGCAGCGGTGGGGCCCACTGTGGTGGAGCAGCCGCGGGGCCCACAGCGGAGCAGCCGCGGGGCCCACTGCGGAGCAGCCATGGGGCCCACTGCGGAGCAGCCATGGGGCCCACTGTGGAGCAGCTGCCAGGGCCCACTGCGGAGCAGCTGTGGGGTCATGCAAGGTTCATATGTTCAAGCTGTAAGGAGACCCTCTTGGTGCACACATTAATAGTTTGGGGTGAGTCCTGAAGACCGTGGATTCGTCCCATTGTTGCCAGGAACAGGCAGTGCTTGCTCAAGCCACCGAGACTCAAGGTGCTCCCAGAGAGAGTTCAGGGTGGGTGGGAGTTGAGTCCCAGCAACCCAGCTCGTGCTTCCTGCCTGATGTTGGAGTGAGAAGGGCGTGGAGCCACGCGATCCACCTCTATCTGCATCTCCCTCCTGTTGCGGTGCTGGAGCCCCCGTCTGCTCCTTGGCCAGATCCCTGGGAGCTGCCGCGGCTCACCACTGAGGTTCCCCGCTGCTCTCCACTGGTAGCTGCTCACCCAGCTGAGAGGCAGGGGGCCACCATCTCGAGGCAGGTGCAGAGCCGGGGGTGGTGCACTGTGTACTAGTTGCATTGATTCTCTCCAGGCGCTGATTAGGAAGGTTGCCACAGGGTGGGGACTCTGCCCCAGTGGCTGTTGCAACCTCTCATTCTTACACTGGGTTCGACAACTGCTACTGACTGCCATTGCCTCCTTTCCTGGCTGTGCCCTCCTCTCTCCAGCCCTGGACCAGCTCTCGGAACTCCGCTCTCCTCTGGCCAAGTTGGGAGGCTTCCGTGAGCGTGGGCCTCCGAAACTGAAGCTGCGAATGCCAGAACGAGGGTGCAGGCCATGGGTGTGCTTGGAGCAGTGACTTCCTCCTTCTCCTCTCCCTCCGACTGCGCCATGGCAGATCTCCGATCCTTTCCTCCAGCAGAGGTTTTGCTTAGTCTTTCCGAGGGCTTCAGTTCCCATTTCAGATCCTTCCTGAGTTCAGGATACCCACCTCTTTCCCTTCTGTCCTTTGTCTGAGTGGCATTCCTCTGGAAGGTTCTCTCTGTTGCCTACCCGGTTGCCATCTTGAAGTTCTCTCGTAAAATTTATTTAGTTATTTGTTACTTTCTAATGAATTGACCGTTACACTTCTAAAGTTCTGAAATGGCCAACAGACCATAGAAAGATACCACTTTAGGCTCCTGCTTGAAACCAACAGCTACAGAAAACTGCTGACCTTGATTCAGGGCCAGGAGACCTTCTCTTAAACAACAACAACAAAAAAATTAAAAAGAGCCAAGGCTGGGGATATAGCTCAGTGCAAGGCCCTGGTTCAATCCCTAGTGCTGAAAAATGAAAAAGAAAGTTGTAGGAAGTATAGCATATGATTGTAGAAGATGCCATCTTGGCTGATGCTGACATAGTTTGGGAAGTTTATGCATCTTGAGTGCATTCATTTATAATTATTGAATGAATAATTCTTTTGAAAAATGAGGCCATTTTAGTGTATTTTTCCTATGACATTATGTGTAGTAAAGCTTGACTGCGAAGATAAATGGGTGCGTAGGGTGAGCTTCCTATGTATGTGCATATAGTTGAGAGCAAGGATTCATAGATTCTGTCGGAAGAAATACAGTAAATGGACATCATAGATTATCAACTCATGTTATTCTTATGCCTCAGCTTGCTGTTCTAAACAAGCTGGTGTCGTCGTAGTGAGTGTTGTGGAAGAAGGCTGGTGTGATGTGCTGTGTGGCGATGCCCTGCCCCACTCCGTGGCTGTCCCTGAGGAAGGATGGTTGTGAAGACGGCCAGGGTGGGGGCAGCTTGGCCTGGTGCCTGGGTAGGGCTCCCTGTCTCTCTGGACTTACAGTGAGGCAATGTTGTCTCTCGGTATTAATTGTAATTTACTTGTGTGCCTAACGTTGGAGGGCTGAGACAAATCTGGACATCCTGTGTGACACTCATCCCCACTGGAATCTTTAGTGAACGCGGGTGCACAGAACCTTTGGACTGTGTCATGCACAGCCCATCAGTTCTTTGGGATGTGGCACCTGGCTGTCACCGGAATGTTGGGTTCCATTTCTTGTTGTCAAATGTGCTTCCTTCACTGTGGCCTGGGAAGGCGCCGTCCCCAGGCAGGAAATGATTTCCGCCCACAAATCCTTTCTGTGTGCAGTGCAGAGCACGCATTAAGCGGTGGGTGCTGAGCCTGGCACGGGCACCCTGGCTCGAGCAGGTCCAGATGTCAGAGGAGAAAATGACACCTCGTGCACTGGTCTGGGCTCTCCTTCCTTCCCTGCAAGCTGATCTGTGTGACAGTGGGAACACAGCCCCAGGGCCCGCCCCGTCTGCGGCTGGGATGCAGTTGGAGGGGCGTCCGGAGGGGGCGTGTCACACTGTAGGGCTCTGGTCCCCTTGTTCTTCAGGGGACATCCTCTGCAGTTGTCTGGGAGCTCTTCAAGTGCATTTATGTAGCCAGGATGCAAATCTTGCTTCTCATCCCTTTGTGGGGACTTCTTATGTTGGAAATTTTAAATAAACATGACCCAAGCAGTACCCACAGTTCCTGCTTTCCTGGCCATTTGCTTTCTGTCCCTCCCCACAGCCAGTTTGAGCTACTCTGGCATTTATCTGTTTATTTATTTGCTTATTTAGAAACAAGTTCTCCTTGTGTAGTTCAGGCTGGCCTTGAACTCACTATGTAGCCCAGGCTGGCCTTCAACTCACAGTGATCCTCCTGCCTCAGCCTCCTGAGTGCTGGTATTACAGGAGAGCGCTACCACGCCTGGCTGGCATGCAGTATTTTTTTTTTTTTTGGCATGTACATTTAAAAAAATACCTTTTAATTCTGTAAAACATCAAATACAAACACAGGTGGAGAGAAACACAGTGACCCTGCTGTGTCCCTAGCCCCAGCCTCATGCTTGCTGCTCAGGGCCAGTCTGGCCTCTGCTGCTTCTCCTGGATTGTTCCAGAGCACACCCAAGACCGTATGTTGTTTCACCTACGCAGAGTGCCTGGGTCTGCTAGGACCCTCGCTGCACATACCAGTTGCATTCAGAACTTGGGAGGGAGTTCTCAGGCTCATCAGATGCCCACTCAGCCTGGTGGACAGTGCTCGTCTTCTGTCGTTGGAAGTGGGTGGAGCAAAACCGTACCCTGTTCTGGAAACATCTCTGTTATCGAGTCTGCCCAACCAAGGTCCCCAGGTCATATTTCTGGCGCTGCCTGCGGCTCTGTGCTCATCCCCACGCTGGCCGCTGGCCTTGCTTCTTCAGTCTCCTTCTTGTAGTGCGTGACCTCATTGCTGGCGCCGGCATCACAAAGCACTATTCCTGGCTTCCTGCTTTAGGCCAGGTGCAGAGAGCCAGGGGGGACATCGGTCAGGGAGAACGCTGGTTGATGTCACTTCCAGCCCACACCCTGTCCGGAGTGGGTGAATTCCTAGGGCCCTGAGCATTGTGTAGTTACTAAAAACAAGCCCGAGGGCACACGCTCCGCAGTTCTCCATTCTCAGGTAGTGCAGGCTCCTGAGGCCCTGTCACTGCCCTTTGCCATTGGATTAGCTGTGGAGAGGCCAGGATGAAGCCAAATCCTTTCCTCCGCAGGATCCGGGGACAGTGCCTGAGGTCCCATGGTGCCCCCTCTCAGAAGGTGGTCAGTGTGCAGGGCTGGGCTCCACAAGCTTTGTTGATTGACGAGACTGGCAACTTCCCTAGAACACAAGACAGCAAGGACACAGGGCAAAGCTGCATACCCAGGATTGGGCTACGTTTCCACCTGCCCACGCCTGCCTGGGGTCTCCAGGGCAGAGACAGTTCTTGGGGGGGTCGCAGGCGAAATAAGCCCTTCCCGGGTCTCTGAGGGTAGAGACTTGCCCAGCTCATTGTTTACCTATTGACTGATGTTCTCTGAGCAAAACGTGCAGGTTTAACAAGAGTTCGGGTGCTTGCCTCCCACGGGAGCTGGTCCAGGTGCCTGGGGCTCAGCTAAGCTGCACTCTGGAGTTTCCTGTTTGGAAATTCTAAAAATTTCAAGAATCTAAATTTCCTGAAGCTTGGAAATTAGCTCTGTAAAGGGTTTTTACATTTTCATGTTCATTTTTTGCGGTACGGGGACTGAACCAGGGCTCCCGCCCTGCGCTACATCCCCTGCCCTTTTTATTTTTAATTTGGGGACAGAGTCGTACAAAGTCGGTAAGTTGCTCAGGCTGGGCTCGAATTTGAGATCCTTCTGCCTCAGCCTCCCAAAGTGCTGCATTATGGATGTGCGCCACCACCCCTGACAGTAGGGGGCTCTTCGGAGATCTTTTGGAATCAACCCTCTGGGCCGGGGATATAGCTCACTGGCGTAAGTGCCTGCCTGGCAAGCGCAAGTTCCTGAATTCGATCCCTGGTACAAAAAAAAGGAATCAACCCTCCATGTTCTTGAGTTCAGTGCATGTTCTGGCCACACCCCTCGTGCTGCCTGGTGCATTGTGCAGCAGGTACCGTAGCAGGTGCTGCCTCTGGAGAGGTGGCTGTGACTCCATTTACCAAAGCTTGAGGCTTTGCCCCCCATCCCCGTGAGTGGTCAGTGCTGCTGATTCGCTGATTCGAGGTTGTTGACATGAAGTTCACGCACTGGAGCAGCAGCAGAGTGCACGGTGGAGGCGATGCTCTGTCTCCTCACCCCTTCCCTTTAGCTCTGTCTGGCGCCTTTCAGCGGGGCCTGACGCTTCGGTTGCTTCTCCTTGTGCGCACCGACGCCGCTTTGTTTGGGAGAACAAGGGAGTGGCTTCCCTCGTTCTCGATCCTTCTGCTCTTTGACCTTCCATGTCTTGGGTGAGCGCAGCTGGCCTTCCTTTGCCCACTTTTAGAGACGAAACTGTTTCTAAAATCCATTTCGATGTTAAGTGGCCTGTTGGGCTCCACCTTGGGGGTGGGGTGCAGGTTTATGGCCTTTAGTTGGCCTGGAACCACCGCAGTTTCAGGGAAGGAACTGGAGGAAGCGCCTGCTCTGGCACTCACTTGTGGCTGTGCAGGGCACCTGTGAGTCATGTGACATTCCTGTGCCTCCACTGTTGGCCATCTTTACTCTCCTGGCCTGTGCTTATGAGCTCTGCCTTCCTGCCCAGCCCTGCGACCTCCTGGGGGAGCACTTTGTATCGCTGAGTCAGCTGGAAGCCAAGGACTTTGCCCCTGGGAGCCAGGCAGGTGTCGTCGTTCTGGGAGCAGATGACACAGAGTCTGTCCCCTGCATGGCCACACCCCTTCCCCTGCGTGTGCCTTGCTGTGGTGCGTTAGGGGAGACTTGTGGTTACTGGAAATGGAAACTGGACGCGAGTCAGCTTACGCAACAGACAGAACTTCTGCAGGCGCTCACGTGGGCAAATCAGGACAGGGTCTGGTCTCAGGAATTTCTGGGCAACTTGTCTTTGTTTGGTATCAGGAACTCATGACCTCAAGCTTGCCAGGCAGGTGCTGTGCTCCTGAACTCTATTCCTGGCCCAGGGCGTTTGTTCTTAAAATAAAACCTCTACCAAGAGCTTACACAACTGAGCACCCCTTACGTGAGCCTTGGCTGTTGCGCACACTTGCTGCCATTGCCCTCCTGGCTTCTCCATCGCTCTGGAAGTCCCTGCTCATCCTCCTTGGGTGCTGTTGCTTTGGCAGTCACTGGTTTGGGGGTCTCAGCACTGCACCAACTTTCCACAGTGACAAATCGCCATCCACTAGGTGGCTCACAAACAGTGTCTCACAGGTCTGGGGGCCAACGGCCTGCCATCCCTGGGCTGAGTGCAAGGTGGCAGCAGGCTGCGTTCCCTTTGCAGGCTTGGGCTGGGCCTTTCCTGCCTCTCCAGCTCCCAGGCTGCTGGCCTTCCTTGGCCCCAGGCCACCTCACTGGGTCACAGGGAGCCAGTGCTGGTGCTCCCGAGGGGCTGGTGGCACCGCGTAGCCCAGCTGCTCGTGGCCCGTGGCCTGTGGCCTGGCCGGTCTTTCCCTCTGGCTGTCCTGGAAGTGGGAAGGGCACCTCTGCAGTTTTAATTTGCACTTCTTGAACACCAAAGACACAGCGTTGTCATTTGTGTGTTTCTCGCAAAGTGGCTGTTCCACTGCCGCTCTATTGTGGGTTAGCTCTCTTACTATTAAACAGGCAGAAGCTTCTTTTGTATAGTTGGGATACAAATTCTGGGGCAAGTACGTGCATAATGAATATTTTTTATAGCTTGTATCTTGCCCATTTTCTTAACACTATTACTTGTAAAAATGGCATACTAGGATTTTACTGTATTTCCTTTAGACTTTATTTGGACGTGGTATCAAATTGCTAGTAGTTTGTAGAAATAGGAAGCGCTCTGGTTTACTCTGGACCCAGGTTCACTTATTGCTGACAGTTGCTGTCTTTGCTGTCCTGCCACTGCCCTGTGTGCATGCATGTCTGTCTGTGTGTGTGTACACACCCATATTTTTCTGAGCATTTGGTGCTCTTGACCCTGAGATTTTGTGGGCATCTCTCTGGGATGCGGCTCTTTCTCTCTGACTGCAGTGCGTCCCCTGTGGTGCGGGTGATGCCAGTCAGTGCTTTGGGCCCTGTCCCCATCCCCGTCTCCATCCCCATCCATGTCCTTGTCCGCGTGCCCATCCGCGTCCCTGTCCACAGTGCCGTCCCCCTCCCTGTTCCCGTCTGTGTCCCTGTTCCCCTCCCTGTCCCCGTCCGCTTCCCCATCCCCGTCCGCGTCCTCAGCCCCGTCCCCATCCGCATCCTCGGCCCTGTCCCCATCTGCGTCCTCGACCCCGTCCCAATCCACAACCCTGTCCCCCTCCCTGTCCCTGTTCCTGTGCTCCTCTCCCAACCCTGCAGGCATTGCTTCTTCAGGACAGGATCCGGCCCAGGATTTTGGGTTATGTTTAGTTTACATGTTTGGTCTCCTTGAACCTGGAACTGTTCTCCACCTTTTTAATGATTTTATTGTTTTTTAAAATATCAGAATGTTACAGATCTTTAGATTTCTCCCTGTTTAGATTTGTTTGTTTTTTTCTGATTGGGATCAGATGACAGCTTCCTGGCCAGAACACTGTGTGAGCGAGGCTGTGCCCTCCTCTGGGCTTTAGGTCCATGCACACAATGTCCACCAGGGGCCAACGGCCAGCTGTGCTGTGACATCGCCATTGTTAGCAGTCTCCGGGGGCTCACAGGTGTCCCTTGGGGCATCCTCCATGCCCTACCCAGAAGGGGCACCCAGGTCAGTGTGCCCTGCATACCCCCAGGGCCTCCCGTCCCCACTGATGGACTGGTAAGCCGGTCTCTGGGCACCAGCATGTGTCTTAAATCCCTGTCTGTGATTATTGTGGTGCTCCAGCTGCCCCAGATTTGGCCAGATGGTTCCCTGAGGCTGGTGCTGGCATCTGTGTGGCCTCCTCCAGCATGTCTTGTTCTTGCAGCACTTTGCTGTCTGTCATAACAGGTGCCCCAGGGTCATCTAATCTTGTCCCTGTTCTCAACCAGTCATCCTCTGTTCCTTCAAGGAGCCATGGTGACCACGCCTTTAAAAACATCTGCTTTATTTCTGTAACAGTTTTAGATTTATGGAAAAACTGTGATGATAGTTCAGAGTTCTGAGCTACCCCTACACCCAGTTCCCTGTGAACGTCCCTGGCTTGAGGCTTAGTGTGGACCGAAGCCTGCGGTTCCCTAGTGTTCCCTCCCAGTGGCTGTTCCTCCTCCTTGACCTCCCCAGGATGGCGCCTGCTAGGTCGCTGTGTCTTCTTAGGCTCCTGTGGACTGTGATCTTGCTCACTATCCTCGTTTTTGAGGGGCTCTTTATAAGGGGAGTAACATGTCGGGAAGCAAGATGCAGGTGCCAGATGTGTGCTTGTGTCTGTGCCTTTTCAGTGGGCAGAGCCGGGAGCTACCACACGTGTGGACACACACCCACCCCTTCCAGAGTGCAGCCTCCTGTCCCTTCCTCGGGCCTGCTGTCTGTACTGTTCTCCTTGTGCAGGGAGAACGCAGCTCCATGGCCGCTGCTGTCACCCTCCCCACACTCAGATGAGATCTGTGGTGGTTGCAGGGTTGCCTCTCCCACCCCTCATGGAGCACAGCCTGCTACAGGGACCGGCGGGTTCACCTGCGCCTCTCTCATCTGTGACTGGGGGAGGTCTGGGCGTCCACCCGCCCTCCACGTGCGAAGTCACACGCTTGAGCTACAGGTGGGCCCATCTGTCACTGTGCTCACTTTGAGTTATTTCCTCCGCCATTCTTCATGTTCACCTCATCTGTCACCTGTCTGCCTGCCTGTCAGCCTGTCTGTCTGTCTAGCCATCTGCCATGGGCATGCGGCCCAGGGCCTGGCACTCACTGAGCAGCACTTGGCCCCAAGCACCGTCTAACAGTCACTCATCTCTGGGCCCGAGTCCCAGCTGTGGCACCCTTACCTGTGTCCCAGGCCCCGCAGCTCCCTGTTTTTGCTTCCACTGCCTGTTTGTGGCGAGGGTGGACCTGAATGTAGGTGCTGCGTGGACTGGGCCTCCACCGGGGTGGGGTGCCACTATCTCCCTGTCCCTGGTGGCCACTGTGTGTCCCAGTGCCCCTCACTCCCTTGGTAGCACACCACAGGGACCCTGGATCGGAGCAGCTCCTAGACCCAGTTCTGTTTCTGCTGTGGCTTTGCCTGCACTTTGATGCTAATCTTTGTTTTTCCCTTTGAGACAAAGTCTCAGTTTGTGGCCCAGGCTGGGCTTGAGTTGCCAGGCTCAAGCCTTTCTCCTGCCTCGGCCGCCTGAGTGCTGGGATTGCAGGTGTGCACTGCTGTACTGGCAGGGTGATTCACTGATGGTCGGAGCCTGCTGAAGAATCGCTTCCTGGCCCACTCTTCCCACACTCTTGGATGCCGGACCTTTCCCTTAGTGCCTGAGGGCTTTCGGAGGTCTTGTCTGCTCAATGTCCTGTGTGGAGAGTTTGGCTGATACTGGCAGGGGGACCATCTCCCCGCTGGGTCCCAGGAAGAGGGGATCTGCTTTTGATAAACCTGTACAGCATGGGGTGAGGACAAATGGATGCTTATGCAACCCAGAGATACTTCACAGAAGAGACTGATGCCTGCTGAGAACCAGGGAACCCATGAGGACTGAGAGGGTGGAAAATTAGGTGTGCAAATCACCTAATTTGAAAAATGCAACCAGGAGTTGCACAAATAGCATGACAACTTGGGTTTATAGTTTATTTTTGACCCTGTCATAAGCTTGTTTTTTTTTACAGAGGGCTGTTCGCAAAGGTAGCCTAGATGTTGCTGAGTCCTGAGAGGGATTTGGTGATAAGTTTTCCGTGGCATGTCATTTTACTTTTAAAAGGCAGTGAGAGGCAGATGTAGTGGTACAATGCTGTAATCGCATCACTGGGGAGGCTGAGGCAGGAGGATCGCTTTGAGTTGGAGGATAGGCTGGGCTACATAGTGAGTTCAAGACCATCTTGAACTATAGAGTGAGACCGTCTCAAAAACAAATGAAAGGCAGCAGGTTCATCACCAACTTTTTGTTGTCCCTGGTGATGCTCAGCCCTTTACGACATCCTGCAGCCTGTGGGTGGGGCAGAGGCTCATGCTGCTGTCAGCCCAGGGTGTCCCAGAGTCCTCAGCCTCAGCCTCTCCCTGTTTTGACTCTGCGCGTGCACTTTCAGGATGAGGGGTTTTCTCACCGAGTGGGCAGGGTCTGAAGTCCTGGTGTACCCTCTTGGCTTGAACTGCTGGGGTCTTGCCTGTGAAGTCCAGCGTGGCTGTGGTGAGGGTTAGGCTGGGCCCTGCTGCATGGGATGGCTGGTTTGAGGTCTGGGTGCGGGAGAGAGAGAGCAGCTCGAAGCTGGACGCTGACTGTGTATTTTCCCCGTGTGGACGTGGAGGCTGTAGGTAGAGGGTGTCAGCACAGGGACATCTGGAAGAGGTGGTTTGCCGTGGCGGGGCAGCCCAGTGCATAGGCACTTAGTTGTCTCCAGGTGTCTCTTTTCCTTGAGGATGATTGTGTCTGTCCCAGACAGGGTCTGGTCTGCTGCTCTTCTTCCAGGCTGCTCCTTCCTGTGGCTGCAGCTGCCCTTGGGTTGCTTTGTGGGCCACCAGCTCCTCCCCGACTCCTCCTGCTGTGAGGGTCGCATGGGTCTGCGGGACTCACTCTATTCCCCTCTGACTTCGTGCTGCCTGTTCTCATGAACCCCACTTCCTGGCTATGTGGATGTGTTCCACCTACCAAGGGCTGGCAGAGGCACCCACAGGCCCGGGGCCCTGTTACCTCTGAAACCTCTGCCAGGTCTCAGTGCCCATCCAGCCGAGGGACAGTCCAGACTCTGACACAGTCTGGGCTCAGCCGTGTTCTCCCCTCCACTTAAATAAATGGATAAAAGGGGCCACCTTAAAAGACTTCGCTGAGTCCAGGCCTGGCGCCAGTCTTGTGGAAGGAAGTCTTTCTTCTTGTGTGCTGCTAACCCAGGGGACCCTTTCATGTGGCCAGTGATGGAGTGAGGGAAGGAGCAGCTCATAAAGCTCAGCCTCACTGACTTCCCATTGCCGGGTGGGGTCATACTTAGGAAATGTACTGGTGGAAGTTTATGCTGGTGACCCTGGAATATTCACCTGCTTCCTATCCTGGGGAAAGCGCTGTCCTTGGCAGACTCCTGATGGATGTGAGAAGTTGTGACATGCAGTGTTTAGAAATTGGCAGACACACCCTTGGGGGAGCAGGGGACCCACAGATACAGTGCTGGGCTTTGTGGGGAGCCGTAGGCTCCTTGAACCAGAGAGGGGTGGGGAAGGGCCCTGTTCAGACTGCTGGGCAGCTGCGGCTCCCCTGCCTCAGCTCCTTCTTTTGTAAAATGGGACTGGTGGTCCCTGCCCCGGCTCCCTGGGCTCTGGGTAAATGTTACACATCTGTTGACTTGCTGGTGGTGTCTGTGATAACTCACATGCGATTTCCTTTCTCTACCTCCAGGCAGCGTCGGTCACTTCCTTGTCCAACCTGGCAAGCATGCGCATGGTCCGCTGGGCTGTCTGGAACCCCGAGCTGGAAGCCAGGGACGGAAGGGTCACCTTGCCTCTGCAGGGTGGGCCTGGGCCCAACCCCTCGCGCTGCCTGGTCTATAAGGTGCCCTCAGCCAGCAGGAGCTCCGAGGAGGTAACATGCCGCTTCTTACAGTTCCTGTTCTCCAGGGAGCTCCTGGCGAGCCTATTTGCAGAACCAGAAGTTGATAAATGTTTGCAGGTGTTTGATGAGCAGAAAGTTTTCATGTCATGGATGTGCCCTGGAGAAGGCAAAGAGGATGGCTGCGTCCTAGACAGATGTAGACTCTGATAATGACCTTGCTCCCTGCTGGTGACCTCTATGGTGTGCACCTGTGGGGTATGAGGAGCTTGGCCCCTGCGCCATGTATGCCTTGGGAGCCTGGACCAGTGGCCTCCTGGCGCCCCTGCCAGGCAGGTGAATGGTAGGGCGTGAGCTCGGTCCGGGGTCTGGCTGTCAGCCCCCTGTTTCTGGCTTGTCTGTGACCTGTCAGTCACCTCCAGGGCCCTCTCTCTGCCAGCTATACAGATGCAGGTCTGAGGCAGAAATCCCCAGGATTTGAAGAATGTATTCTGAAACTGAGTTCCTGAGCTCCTATCTAGAAAGCAGCATAAAGCAGGATGAGGTGTGTGCAGGCATCTTGTCCCTGGCTGCCCCTGTCCAGAGGTGGCCTTGGAAGGTCATTCACCGACGACCGAGGCCCCTGTGCCCTGTTGCATGCAGGGTCTGTCTTGGTGCTCTATGGTGTAGCTGGCCCCTGCAGTCACATACCTGTGTCAGCAGGGCAGAGGGGCCTTTTAGCACTCATTTATCTCATTTTTCCGGGGAAAGGGGCCGTACCTGCCATTTCAGTGTGTCACATCTGTGCGGACTCTAGCAGCAGATACTATTTTCAGAGTTGTTATTTATGATTTGGGTGATGCTGTGGGGACCTGAGTAAAGGAACAGCTGATTGTGCAGCTTTTCTTGTAAGGAGTTTCTCATTATGGGACCATGTTTTGCTGCAATCCCACATGGTCTAGCTGGAGCTCTTATAAAATTGCCAGGGAAGTCCTGAGGCCATCTCCACTCCATTCTGCCTGCCGCTTTCCTCTGTGTGTGTGTGTGTGTGTGTGTGTGTGTGTGTGTGTATTTATTCCGCTTTCTTCTTGTCTGGCCATGCCAGTTCCCTGCCTTCATTTGTAAGTGTCCACACTGTGTGTGGCACAAGTGTTGGAAGCTGTGCCTGTGCCCGGGGCACCAGCATACCCAAGACTGCTGTTTGCTGTGAGCAGCACCATGCCCGTGCCACGGTCTCTCAGTCCCAGTTCTGCTCACGTTTGGGCAGTGCTCTTTGCCAGGGCTGCCTTGTACTCTGAGATGTCCTGCAGCAGCCCTGGCCTCTGTCATCTGGTGTCAGAGACACGCCCAGTTGTGACAGTCCACAGTGTATGCTGACACTGCCTTGTGTCTCTTGGGGGGCAAGGTGCCCCTGGTAAGCGGGTCACTGGCCTAAACTGACAGAATCGACAAAGCCAGTGGACGACACTGGTGTCCTGGCCTCGATGGGCTCCGGCACAGTGAAGCTTGGCTTCTGCATGTTTTCCAGTCAGGGCAGATGTGTTGGGAACCTGGGTGTCCTGTCTCTGCCTGGCCGGGTGACCCAGGTGCCCGTCTGGTCTGGTCCTGCATCCGTTCAGTGACCCTTCGTCAAGCACCTGCATGTTCCCTTGTGTTGTGGAATTAACAGCTGAGCAGGAGCGGCAGAGAGTAGTCAAGGACGAGCACAAGTGCTGTAAATGTCCCACAGTCTTTGGCTAAGGAGATTTTAGGGTTTATGTTGTTAAAGATTATCTTACTTTTGTTTACTGGAAAACAAAGTTACACATCATGATTATATTTTCTTCTTAAATAACTCCTGTCTTTTTTCCCTAAGCAAAGACTTGTCTGCTTTGTAAAAAATATTTGTGTCTCCAGAAGCTGCTGCTTTCATTTTTTCACTGTGACGTAGGATATTTACTTTTGTTTTCCAGATAATGTTTTTTATTGTGATTTCTTAGTTTATCAATTTTGGGTATTACACACTGACTTCCCATCATGATAGATGAGGCCCCTCACTCTTTCATACATTTCTGTCTCTTCACACCACATCTTCTCACTGCTTAGCCTTGATTCGACTCAGGAAGCAGGCAGTGTGGCTGGGCTGGGAACAAAGAGGACTCAGGGAGGGGCTCAGGAGCGGCCTGCAGCGGTTGACAGAAGCCCAGGCTCTTCCCAAGCTGCACTTGTGTGGTTCTGACCCCAAAGGACAGGTCAAGGGGTTTGAGAACTAAACCGTGGGTGGATACTGTCTGTCCCAGAGCCACCTATGGGAGGAGCACATGCAGGAGGGACCTGCAGGGCACTGTACAGGCTTTGGAGGTGGCACTGACATGGGAACTGAAGCCCACAGGAAGCTGCTCAGAAACTGTAGCCCAAATACACTGGACTAAACTCTGCTTTAGCAAAACTATCAGCAGTCTTTCCTCATGGGATTCAAATCAGCCTCAGCATCTCATAACATAACATCCAAAATGTTCATAAAACCATCTAAAATTGATTGGCATGCAGAGTCTGGAAAATCTCAACTTGTAGGGAAAGAACATGTAACATACACCATCACTGAGATGGCACAAATGTTAGAATTACTGGACAAAGACTTTAAGCAGCCATTATAAAAATGCTCTAGTAAGTAAGTCAGAGTATCCTGGAAACACTCTTGAAATAAATGGAAAGATGGAAAGTCTTAATAGTCAGAAAATATAAAAAAGGATGGAGTGGAAAGTTTAGAACTGAAAGTGAAGTAACCACAGTTAAAAATTCACTGCATAGGGTCCACAGTGGGATGGTGATGGCAGAAGCACCTGTGGACCTGAAGGTAAATCAATAGCATTGATCCAACTGGAACAATAAAGAAGACTGATTGGAAGACAGTGGACAGAGTGCTGGGGGTGGGGGGACAGTACCGAAAGACTGACCCTGTGTCCACAGAGTCCAGTGGAAGAGAAGGTATATGGCGTGGAACAAAATATGTGAGGGGGCAATTGTTGAAAACTCATAAACCTGTAGATGCAAGCAGCTGAGTGAACCCCAAAGAGAGATGCAGAGATCCACACCTAGACGTGCCATAAACTTCCGGAAATGAAAGACAGTGAAAGTAATTGTGAAAACAGCCATGGAAAAAAAAAACACTACATCACTCACAGAGGATGGGTTGCTGTGGATTCTGTCAGAAACCACGGAGGCTTGATGGACATGGAAGGACAGCTAAACAGCGCGAGTGGGAGGACCTGGAACCCAGAGTCCTGTCCCCAGCGAGACTCATGGAGGGGCAAGGGTGACGTAAAGACCTCCGTAGGTGGGTGAGAGCTGAGAGTGTTCATCCATTGGAAGCATCTTTTAAAGGAACAGCTGAAGGGGTTTCTACAGACAGAAGTGGGGGGTGCCAGTTGGAAATGGGGAACATCAGAAATGATGAGGAGAGGGAACATGCTTTTGTTCTTGAGTCTTTTTTGTTGTTTTGGTTTTCAAGACAGAGTCTTGCTATGTAGCCCAGGCTGGCCGCAAACTCACTGTGTAGCCCAGGCTGGCCTTAAACTCGTGGCAGTCCTCCTATCTTAGCCTTCTGTGTGCTGGGATTATAGGTGAGTGTTACCACGGCTGGCAGGAATCTGTATTTAAAACCCAGAGCAGTCACTAAAATAAGAAATGAAGAGATAGTTAAAAGCCAAACAGATAAAATGAGGTAATTGAAAAGAAGATGGAAAGGGGACATAAGACAAAGAACCAGGAAGTAGTAATGAAGTGGTGGTCCTGAATCCACATGTGCCGATAATTACATTAAATGTCAGTTTTCTCAACATTCTCTGTGAACTCAGAGACTGTCAGGCTGAATGAAAAAGAAGCCTTTTATTTTAAATATAACCACGTAGCTTGCTGGCACGTATCTGTAATCTCAGCACTCAAGAGGCTGAGGCAGGAGGAGACCTCAAGTCTGAGGCCAGCCTGGGGTACTTAGTAAGTTCAAGGCCAGCCTGAACTACATAGCAAGATGCTGTCTCAAACAAACAAACATAAATATAATGATGTGGGTTAGAAGTAAAAGCATGGGAAACACTCCAGGTGAGCACTAACAGAGAACTAGAGGGGCTATGTACATATCATACAAAGTAGATTTTGGAGCCCAGGAGGTTTCAAGACACCACGAGAGACATCACATCTGGAGAAGGACACAGTCACGAGGGAGACATCGCGACCCTGGAAGTGTTTGCGTGTGGCAGAGGGCTTCAGAGGACACAGCACAAACTTGACAGAAGTGGACAGAGATACAAACCCACCACTGCAGCTGGAGACTTTGCTGCTCCTTGCTAAGCAGAAAGAAACCTCGAGGTGCGTAGAAGAACCAGAAGGCCTCTTCTTCCAGCCCCATCAGGTTTTCATTCGCCGGCACTCTACCCAGGGGCAGCAGAATGGCTTTCGAAGTGCATGAGGAATGGTCTCCAGGGTAGACCACATCCCAGTCATAAAACAAGGTGACAGTTTCACAAGAATTGAAATTATGCAAGGTATGATCTCTGATCATAATGGAATTAAACTAAAAATCATTAACAATAATGATGTAGAAGTTACCAAACATCCAGTGCTTGGGAGGCTGAGGCAGGAGGATTGCCGTGTGTTTGAGGCCATGAGTGAGGTGAGTTCAAGGCTGCCCTGAACTACATAGTGAGACCTTGTTTTGAAAAACAAAAGGGAACGACAACAAAAACAACAAAAAAAGTAACAAGCAACACATTTCTAAATAATCTGTAAGTGGAAAAGGAAACCTTAAGAGAAAATAGGAGATACTTTGATTTGAACAGAAATGGAGACACAACGTAGCAAAAAGAGTAGGTGCAGCTCAACCATCCTTGGATAGAAATAGTAGCGCTAAGTTCTTATATTGGAACAAAAAACTTCAATCAATCTAATCTTCTGCCTTTAGAAACTAGAAAAGCAAAATAAACCTAATGCTAGAAGAAAAGTCAATAGTAAAGAGCAGGAACCACTGAAATTAAAAGCAGAAACACAATGGGTTAAACAGGTAGAAAAAAATGGAGCAGAAACCTGGATTCTTTGGAAAGAGCTATAAAATTGATGCGCTTCTGAGAAGGTGGCAAGGGAAAAACAGAGAACACAAGTTGCAGGACGGGGGGCGAAAGCAGAGCGAGCAGGTAACCCAGGTGGGGAAGCCACAGCGCCTCCTGTGTGTCTGGGAACAGCAGGGAATTCCTGCTGTCTGTCAACCGCCAGGTTTTGCTCCAACCAAGCGGGCAGCCCGAGTCACTCTAATCATTATACAAATGTAATTCATTGTTTAACACCTCTCGGGGAAGTAAATATGCAAGCCTGTGCATCTTGAGTTCTCCTAGACATTTAAAGGAGAAATACCATGAGTTTTATACGGTTTCCTCTAGAAAACAGAAGAGGTGGGAGGCGTCCCGAGTTCATCATCGAGGCTGCCATCACCTTGGTCAAAACTAGCGCGTATCAAGAAAGCAAACCTGAGGCCCCTGCTCTCATCGACAGAGGCAGAGTACTTACACAGGGTCTTTGCAAGTTGAGTCCCAAGGTGTGTAAAATGCATAACATAAGGAGTGGTGGGTTCCCTGCACAGATAGCAGCCTGTTTTCTCTTTGGAGGTCCACAGAGGGCCCCTCGCCATAGTCATGGCCAAAACCATGTGCTCGGAGCCGCTGCTGCAGAAAAGGCCTCTGACAAAATTCAGCATTGTTTATGAGAAGAACTCCGAGCAAAATAAAACTCAGGCAGCAGGCATCCAGGGTGTGCACTGAGCGCTGTAAAGCCTTCCTCTCTGATGCCATGATCCTCGTTGTGGCTATGCTGGGGTGAGGTCAGAGACCAGGATAACGGAAGATATGACGTCTTGCTGGATCAGGAGACTCCATAGCGAGCGAAGTCGGCTGTCCTCAGAACTCACCTATAGATTTCGTGCAATTTCAAGCAAAGTCCCACAGGACTTTTCTGTTGAGATATGAACAAGCCGATTAAAAAATATAGACGACAGGGCAGAGGGTCGGAAG
The DNA here is from genome assembly GCA_004027595.1 of Dinomys branickii. Classification (NCBI taxonomy): domain Eukaryota; kingdom Metazoa; phylum Chordata; class Mammalia; order Rodentia; family Dinomyidae; genus Dinomys; species Dinomys branickii. The sequence continues at coordinate 17,605 of PVLD010008551.1, forward strand.
AGTGGAAACAGCTGTGAGAGAGGACAATGGCCTTGGAGGAATCAGACTGCATAGCAGGAAGACCCTGGAAAGCTGCCTTGGTCAGTGTAGCATGCACCTGGAGAAGAGATTGGTGGAGATCAATGAAATAGTTCAGAAGTAAATCACAGCGTGCACGCTTCTTATAAAATTAAATAGACGTAAACCATGTGACCTAGAAGTCTAATCATAGAGAAGTGAAGACTTGGGTTCACTCAGGAATCTTTGTGCCCAGTTTACTATAGCTGTGTTTATACTTACTGACCCAGAAAGAACCCTGCTGCTCCTAATATACAGGAACCAGGGCTATACCCACACAGTGGAGTACTATCCAGCAATGAAAAGGAGTGGGCTCTTGATATGTGTGTGGCAGCTTGGAGGACTCTTCTCGGCACCATGTTGAATGAAAGAGCCAGTCTCAGAAGTCGTATGTTGTAGCTGGGGTGCAGTGGCATGCCTGTAATTCCAGCTCCTCATGAGGCTGAGGCAGGAGGATTTCAAGTTCCACCCTAGCCTAGACAGCTTTGGGAGAGAGCCTGTCTCAAAATAAAATTTTAAGAGGCCAGGGGATGTAGCTCAGTGGTAAGGCACTTGCCTAACGTGCCAGGCCCTGGGTTCCATCCCCAGATCAAAGAGTTCTGTGTTTATAAGCCTTATGGTTTTATTTGCATGACATTCTCACCAAGACTAGACTGTGGTGCTGGAGAAGCCAGTGGCGACTGTAGGGCTTGGCATATGGGTGGGAGTGGGTGGGCGCAGGTGTGGCCACCAAGGACCCTGGCTTGAGAATCCTGACTGGTGCTGGTGGCCTGCATTTGTGTTGGTGTTAAAACCCGTAGAACTACATGCATAATTGAAAGTGGGCTTCACTTGTTAATTAAGAAGCTAAACATAACGGGACTTACTAAACTTACTAAAATCTATTGCTACTCAGGCAAATTCCGTCCTGGAATATACCATATGAGCTTCTGGGATTTTAATGCCACAACATGTTGATTTTTATTCAGGATCAGTAATCTCACACTAACGGATCATCTGAGAATTTGAGGCTGAGGCTGGTGGCTCCATCAGCCCTGGGATGCCCCCCAGCAGAGGCTGAGGCAGGGCGGCTCATGGTTCTCTTGGCTCTATTGCAGGTGAAGCAGGTGGAGGCGGGGACGGTACAGTTCCGGTTCTCGCTGAGCCCTGAGGACACGGCTGCGGCACACACCCAGGAGCCACGGTCAGAGCGGCGGCTGTGCGGGAGGCCCCCCACGCCACCTGCAGGTGAGTGATCCCTGAGGCTCGGGTTGGTTCCAGAGCACACAGTGTGGCCAATGCCATATCATCACATTGACAGTAATGGCCTCAGATGGCTTTGATTCCAATCCGTCTGTTGTCTTTTGTCATAAGAACTGGGCAATGTGATAAAACCTGCCCTGGCGCACACATAGGGAAGGGCAGCGGCTCAGCTTTGGTGCCGGGGTCTGGGCAGGATGTGCCCGCTTTTCATGGCTGTGGCTCAGGAGTCCTGGTGCAGAGGTGCCTGGGATTCTGTCCCCTAGGGTGATTCTCTTCCGGAGTTGAGATTGTAGTTCATGGAGACTGGTCTGGTTGAATTTAAGCTTCTGAGGGCCCAGAGCTTTCACGATCTGGGGCTTTCCAAGCTCGCTGGGAATATTCAGATCCCCAAACTTAAGCTGGTTGCTTTGGGACAGACCCCACTGTAGTCTGTTCCTTCCTTTGGTAGAAGCGGTGGCTCTGGAGGCTTTAACGGTTTTGTTTTTCTGGTTCTTGAATTTTACGCGTAGCAGATAGTCCTCTGGATTCTGTTCTCCCTCAGTGTCCCATGAGCAAGGGGGATCTCCAGCACGGCTCCCTTGACCCTGAGGTGCGGCCGGATTGACTGTGGGAGCCGCTTGCATGGGTGGCAGGCACCTTTCTGCCAGTCATTTCAGATACAGTTTAAACTCTGCTAACATCCTTGTATGCTAGTTCCTGTGTCTGCTGGCTCTGCTCCTGTTCTTAAATTTTGTTTTTAATCCACACATAGTAATGCTCTGTGTCTGTGGGGTTGGGGTGGAGCTGCACACATGTACCTCAGGTTCCTGGGATCTGGGCTGTCCGTGTGCCCAGATTCCAGCGTTACCCTGTCTTTGTGTCAAGGACATTCAGCAGCCTGTCTTTGTCTTCTAGTATGTTATTGTTGACTGTGGTCCCCACTGCGACAGCACCCAGGACTTAGTCCTGCCTTGCTTTCACCTGGCCTCGGAGACAGCCCTCCCCATGGTCCAGAGGCTTCAGGACTTTTCTGGGTTTCGCTAACCCATACCCTGTGTTTTCTGGAATCTGTTTCCCCCATGCACTGCACTTTCTTCTGAGATTTATTTTTAAAAATTAAAAACAGTTCCTAGTCCAAGATTGCCAAGGTGATTCTGAAGGAGGAAGACTTCATCTTTCTGGATTTGTAGCCTGCATCGTGAAGTCACAGTGATGAGAATGCCATGGAACTGACGCAGACAGAGATCAGTACTTGGTTAGGAAAATAAAGCGGGGTCGGGGAGCTGTCTCAGGAAGGCGAGGGGAGTTTCCTTCTGTTGTGCTGACAGATTACCTCCACTCAGCGACCTTGGACAGTGCTGTCTCATTTTCTGATGGCCCTGACGTCAGAAGCCCAATGTGGCTCTCAGAGGCTGAACTCCCGGTGTCCCCAATGGCTGCGTTCCTTGCGGGTGACAATCTGTCTCCCGGCTTCTCCAGTGCCTCCCTGGCTTCCCCTTTCTCTGTGGGGCTGTTGTGTTGGACAGACCCACAGCCAGTGTGATGTCTCCATTGGAAGTCAGTGCCACAGCAGCCTGGTACCCTGTGGGGTACAGGCCACCAGTTAACGCCAGCAGGTTCTGGGGAATGGGGTGGTCGCGGTCACTGCTGCCACACACAACCGGTTGTCCATAAGGAAGGTAGGAAATTCAGTCCTAATTTCATAGCAGGCACAGAATCAATTCCAGGTAGATTTAAAAAAACCCAAAACTTTAGAAATTTTAAATTTAGAATTAGATTAGAAAGAAGGATTATAGAAAAAGTTCTTCCAAATCAATACAAGGTAGATGAAGAAGGAACAAAAATGAATGTAGGATAGGAAGAGAAAATTCACAGAGTGTAAACCAGAGTAAGGAATAAACGTAGGAAAATATGCTCAGTTTCAGTAGTGATCAGGAAAATGCAAAGTGAGAAACCTCGTCCCTCCCACACCCACCTGTCCAGTGGTGCAAAGATAAGTGGGATGCAGGTGTGTGTGTGTGTGTGTGTGTGTGTGTGTGTGTGGTTCAGCTCATACTATAGCCTGGAGTGTGTGTCTAGGCATTGCTAGAACAAGTACTTCATCTCTGCTTGGGGATGCACCTATCTCTGCTCATGGACACTTCACAGTCAGGGGTTCAGAGCATCTCCCTGCTCCCAGGAGTGAGTAAATATAGCCTGATTTATGAGCCAGATGTGGTGGGACACATCTGTAATCCCAGCACTCTAGGAGGCTGAGGCAGGAAGATTCCAAATTTGAGCCCAGCCTGGGTGATATAGTGACTTAGTGAGACCCAGAAAAGGGACACTAATAAAAAAGGGCTGAGGAGAAAGGTCAGCGTGAGGGTGTTGGGCTCAATCCCCAGTGCTCCACACCAAAAAGCTAGCCTGTTCAGACAGTGGGACACCGTATACCAGTTAAATGAAAGGAATGGATCTCTGCACAGATCAATGTGGAGTGGTCTTCAGGAAAGGGATTTGGGTGCAAGTGGGCTCTAAAAGGAGCTGCACAGGTGGGGGGTGCCGAGTAACCTCTGAGCTGCCCGTGTGCTCTGTGAGTGGGGTCCTGCTCGTATCTGTGGTCCTCAGTTTCCTGATCCAAGAAGTGGGGCGGGTGAGAGAGCTGGTGTGAAGAACAAAGGCTGAGAAAGTTGAAGAAAAATTTTATAGAATTGGAGAATATTTTTACATCCTGGGGGTTGAGAGGGCTTTCTTGAGCAGAATGGACAAAGCATAAACAAACAAAAAAAATATGACTGAGAAATACAATGATGTTAAAATATAGGCAAGCACAAGGTCGTGAGTTCGATTCCCGCTACCAAATATATACATATATATAAATAAAACTTTCATAGGAGAGAAGATTCTGTAAAGAAAGAAGATCTGAAACCAGAAGGCACTGGCAAAAGATGTAACCAAAATTAGTTGGAAGAATCAGGTTGGAGAAAAAAATTGTGGAAAGAGTACCTCGAGGGCTGGGGATATAGCTCAGTGGAATAAGCGCCTGCCTAGAAAGAGTACCTCAAAATCAGTGAGAAGGAAAAGCAGAAAAATGAGCGGGCCTGGCTATGGGAGGCTGAGAGGCACTCGGGAAGGGGTGTCGGCGCTCAGGACTGCTGGCTTGGGCAAAGGCCCGGCCACAGTGATGTCACCTGCGATGTGAGATGTCCATAGTGGGGTGGCCAGGGGTACACGGGGACAGGGCAGGTGGAATCTCTGAGCCATCTCAGCATCGCCAAGAACATACATAACTGCACAAAAAGTAAAGTTGACCGCATTTTCTTGAAAATCAGCCCTAGCTGGTTGTCACCATGGTGATGACCAGTGTCCTGTAGCAGATCATACCTCACTGTTCTCTTGCTTGGGGGCTACTCTGGCAGGTGAGGCGAGGATAGGTTGATTGGGGCTGGCATTTTGACCTCTCAGTTTCAAGGCTGTTAGATCTTATTTTCAGGGGATCATGGTTTGAAAACCAAAGATAAAAGTGCAAAAATAGAGAATGACTGCTACTGCTGTGATGGTCTACTGCTATGCCTGTCACTCCTGGTCTCAGGATTTCTGTTTGCAGTTGAGGTACAGAGACCAGCAGTGTTTTCCTCTCAAGGCCGAATCGTAAGTCGTTTTAGGCTACACAGGCCCAGCGATCTCTGTCAGGTGCTGGTCTCTGCTGGTGTGTCTGGAAGCCATAGAATGATAGGAACAGGAGTGAACCTGGCTGGGTCCCAATAAAACTTTATTGACACACCATTTGATCTTGGGGCTGTGGTCTGCAGATCCCTACCCTGCAGTTTTCTTGTTGTCTTTCTCAGGAGGTGACTTCCTGTCCCGTGGGCTCTGACGTGGTCTGGATGGAGGATGGGCCCAGGGTCCTGAAGGCTGGGGAAAGCTGGCCTGTGATACCATCAGAACTGGCTGCCTTTTGAAGGGAGTTTTTGGCAACCATTTAATTTCTTCGTAAGCTTTTGGGCTGTTTACACTTTTCCCCTCATTTTATATTCCCCTCGGAATAATTATCCCATTGAGAAAATGGCCAGCTTTCTCTCCTTTCCAGTGTGGTGGGGAAGTGGCGTCCAGTGCTGCGCTTGCGTCGTGCCTGTGAACAGCTTCCTTTCTGGTGTCTCCCTGAGCGCTGAGCCCCTTCCTGCCTGGGCAGGCTGACCCCAGGGTGGTCATGTCGCCCAGCTAATCCTGAAGAGCAGCTCTCAGATCACTTCTGGTTCTGTTGTTCTTTACATCCCAGATCCTGTCTTTATGTCTAGTTAACTTCAACCTTATGTGCTTCTGTTTTTAATTCCATCCTCTCAATTTCTTCAAAGTTTAAAAAAGTTGAATTCTTAACTTGCTTTCTTTTTACTCAACATTAAAACACTTAAAGTTTTGCAGTTCTCCTCTAAGTATAGCTTCAACCCTGTTTCGTAGATTTTCACTGATGGTGTTGTTATTCCCTAAATTACTGATTCCAATTTGTGTTTTCTTTTTTTTTTTTTTTTGATGGTGCTAGGGGTCAAACTCAGCATACTGTCTACTGTAGAACTACATCCCCAGCCCCGAATTTCCTTTTTATGTAGAATTTGGAAGTGTTTCTAAATAGTCCCACATTAAAACTATATATATATAGTTTTATATATGTACATATATATATATATATATATATATAATCTGTTAAAAGTTTCTGGCCTTTTCTTACGGAAACCTCTTTTGAGCCCTGCCTAAGGGTCTTGTGCATGGAAGAGCTTTCTCTTTAGTTTCCCATAGCCCTTTGCTATTTATTTCATCTGGTAGTATGTTGTCTGCATTTCTCCTTTCCTTCCTCTTCTTGGACTGCATTGGTCAGCTTTGCTAGGTAACAGATAATCCCAAAGTCTCAGTGGTTTGAAGCAGAACAGCTCCTCTCTTGCTGCACTCTGGCTGTGGTTGGAGGCGGCTTCTGCTCATCTTGGGCATGTGTGGCAGTGCCACTGTGAATGTTGCTGGTCACAGAAAGAATAGGAGGCTGGGAGGACCTTGTCCCACTCACAAAGGGTCTGGCCTCACAACGACACCCTTGCTGACTGTATGACTGTACATAGCCACAGGTCCCAGGCACAGGGCTGGGCAGTGGCCTTGCCTGGCCCCCAAAGGTGGAGAGGCAGATATTTGTTCAACCCTGCAGACTACCGTGGCAGTGTCCGACTAGTGGGCACTTTGTCTTATTCATCTTTATGCTGCCCTGTGAAGTCTGGGCCCATAGCCAAGCATGAAGAAGTGAATTGTTCAGGATGGTTTTTGTGTGCCAAGATTAGGGTCCCAACTCAGAATAGTTTGAACAAGAGGAGTCTTTTGGCTCATGCAGCGCAAGCCCTGAGGCAGAGCCGATGTCAGGCCTGGTGGCTCATTGCCCTCATGGGATGTCATCGAGACTCCATCTGTCTGTCTGTCTCTCCCCAGGGCCACCCCTGCGCTCCAGCTCTGCTAGCATTCACTTCCTTCTGGTGGTTTTCCCATGTGCCCACCCAGGGGCTCCTGGGTAATCTCTGGCCTCAGGAATCCCAATAGCTGTTCTACTCAGTTGGTCTAACGGAGTCCTGAGTACAGAGCTCCTGCTTCTGCTATGTTACCCACCTTCACCCTATGACAGCTGATGGTGACAGGTCTGGGGACAGTGGGCCCTGGGCCACACCCTCTCAGTGCAGGGTTGGGTGATTCCCTGAAGGGAGGTGTCCGAAGAGAGTATGGATTCAGGGTGAGCCAGGCTGGCAGGGGTTGGAGGCTGCATGGACAGAAGGGACTGGGCCCCACTGGATGTGGGCACCATGCTCCAGGGTCTAGGCCTCCCTGAACTGCATTCCGGCTTTGTCCACTGTTCCGCACCCTGCTGCTATTTAGTGAGTAGCCTGGACTTGTCATTCCTGTATTCTTCCCATAGTGGGAAGATAGAGACACCAGCACGCTGCCTGGACCTGTGTGGGGCTGGGCACGGGGAAGACTGACTGCAGGGAGGTACCAGGGCTGGCAGTGCTCACGAGACGGGGGGGCGGGTCCCCGGAGGGGTCCGGGTCCCTCGGAGGGGACCTTCCCTGCCCAAGGGCGTTATGTCCCACAGGGCACACCCAGTAGCAGTTTGGCTTAAGATGCAGAGCCAGTGGGTCTGCACACTTTAAATTCTGTACTGAAAGATTTATTGTCCTGTCTGTGGCAGGGAGGAGCCTATTTGGTTACTGGAAGGGTCAGAAATTGAGCTGTTGAGTGAAGGTACCATGGCAACATACCGCGGTGGAACCTGATTCCACTTGGCTTATTTAATTTGGATTTATGGCTGCGTTCATGTCATACTAACATGATTGCCTCCAGCCGCGGCTCCAGGCATTCGAAGACATTGCCTCTCAAGACCAAGTATAAGAGACTTTTAAATATCCACTAGTGTTTAACTTATGATGGAAATTTTTGATACTTCAATATTTTACCAACTTATATGACTCCTTTGGAAATCTTAATGATATGTGGCTGTCACTTTAAGTGAGGTACTTTGGCTTCCTGTTATGAATAATCCTTTTATTTTTCCTATGAAATTGCCAGGGAGCAGAGGTCTATTCATCACCCACTATGAAAGTGTGTGCTCAGAGCCACTAGGGGGCACTCTGTCTCTATTTTTTTGTGACTCGGAATTTCCTTGACCCATATTTTGCTTTTGAACGTTGCATGGCACCGGCATCTGGGGTTGTTTGCTTACTAGTCTTGAAAACATCCCTGAAGCAGGGGTCGTCGTGAACATGTGACCTTGGTGTTTCCCAGGATTCATGGGGCTGCATCGGTGCCGCCGCGGAGTCGTTAATTCTTCAGAACATGCTCTCCGGCAGGCCGCTCCCTGGCCGCACCTGGGAGTTCAGTCTGTTGCACAGCAGTGAGGGAAAGCTGAAGCCTCCCGAGTGGCTGTCTTGCCTTTCACCAAGGCGTGCAAGTGCGTGTGCCGATGGTGAGGGTGCATGTTGCTGGAGAAGGTTCGTGAGTGTGGTTCAGGCCCAGCTTTGATTCGGGTCAGGAGATTCTGACACCGACCTTGTGGGGACCCCAGCGCCTGGCTCCGGCAGGTCGTGTTACTTCCACCATGCTGGGCCTGATCGGCCACCTGGGGGGAGCAGGGCGCTGAGCCCGGTCACCCTGGGGGGCTCCATCCATAATAGAGGGGATCCATGCCAAGTCTATCATGCCTCATGCCGTCTCCTTTTATTTCTTCTCAGATTTCGCCCATTTTCCCATTCCTGTGATCAAAGTCTTAGGAAGAATGACTTTTTACCCAGAAATAAGTAGAAGTAAAGGCCTTTCAAATCGGTTTGCCTTATGAATGGTTCGTGTCTGGAGTGCTGTTAGTTACCGAGTCATCCTTTCTCTGCTGGCTGCCGGCTGTCCTGAAGTCCCAGGGGCTGCCTCTGCCCTGGCCATGGCCCCTCCTCACCTCCCTCCACTCAGCTCCCCTGCCTGCCTGCTCCTTTCCCTGTCTCTGTCAAGCTGCTGGGGGTTGCTAGGCAACGGCCGCCTCCTGCCACCCCACTGGCTCCTCCTCCCAGGCTGGGGCCTCCCTCCTATCTGGTAATGGGCTCTGTAGCCAGGTGTGGACAGGCGCTGTTCCCCCACCAGTGCGCCCCTCGTCCTGCTGCATCCTTGGCAGGGTCACTGGTGGGAAGATGCCTGGGGACCCTGTCCACGTTTCCAGGAAGGACACTGCCGCTGTGCGTCCCTGATGTGCCCAGCGAGTGGAGAGCCCCGCGCAGCCCTGTGTTGCCGGTTAGGGTTTGCATGTCTTCACGGCGTATCTGTGGCCCTGCCGAGTGCAGGCACCTGGTGAGAGGTTTTTCAGTAAAGGAATCAGTGACACAGGAAAGTAAAGGTGGTAAAGATGTGAGTGTTCCTTTCTCTTTATTTCTGTTCTTCCTTGTTTGCAATGCCAGTGTAACTTACCTCCTGAGAAGTCACCGCTGGAGGGGACAAGTGGCTGCTCAGTGACACCTAGCGCAGGTGACAGACACTGAGCCCTGCTCCCTGGGCCCCCCTCGAGCTGCTAAGCAGAACAGGGAGGTGACACTGGAGGCGGGAGGGCTGCACAATGCCTCCATGCCCCAGTCTTCACCCTGTCTGCCAGCAGGTGGGGTGACTGCGAAGAAGCAAAGCCTGCAAGTTTTGGGGGCAGCCGCAAGGTGAGGTGCCGGCATGAGCAGAGCTTCCTGCGCTCCTGGTGCTGTGCATCCTGCTCTGTTCAGTCCAGCGTGTGGGCTCTGCCTGGCTCGGGTGCCTTCTGCAGAATTCTTGCCCCTGGGACCATACTGAGCATGATTTTTCACAGTGGAGATTCTGCCACTCAACACACCCAGAGTGCTGGCTGATAGGTGCTGCAGGAGGGGCATTCCGCCCCTTGGAGGGCGCCAGAAGGCAGAGGCTGAGTCAGCCCCGGGTCCTCACGTGATGCAGCAGGATGTGTGACAGCCCCTTTGGGGTTGGAGCACAGGCCCCTGCCTGGCCTCTTGAGGCCCGGGTGTTGTCAACGGTGGGCTTCATGAACTTCTTGAAGCTAAATTGACAGAAAACTGGAGTGGACGCTCGAGATTTCGTTGACAGCAGTTTTAGCACACGGAGACTGATTGGAGAGTAATAGAGTGTCAGGGAAAATTAGTAATAGAGCGTCAGACAGGAGGCAGAGTGCGCTGGAGCTGGAAACCATGGAGTCCTCGTCTCTGGCAGTCAGCACCGGGATCATGGGAACCTTCCTGTGGCCCCAAGCTGCTCAGCACAGCTGTGGAAAACGCATCTGGGGGTTGCTACACTCTTCTTAAATTCTAAGATGCAAGTCCAAACCCATAGCCTGTGTTCGGCCAGACCCCAGGGAGGAGCTTGCCTTTGGGGCATACTTAGGGAGAAGGGGCTATGGGGACAGGTGCCAGCCCTGGGGGCTCACTGCTGAGCCTCGCTAGGTGGCATCACAGGGTGGCTGGCTGTGGCAGGGACATTGTGGCAAATATGACAGTGACCACAGTCCTAGAGGCAAGTGTGTTTTGTAGCCCGCAGGTGAGGCCTGAGGATGAGCTGAGCCTCGGGTTGCAGCAGCTGTGCTGTGCATGTGTTCTTTCCTCTGTGCAGGTGGGGTCACTCGATGCCCGGTGCTTGGTAACTGGCTCTTTCCTTGGAGATCTGTCTGGGCTGCCTTCCTACACCTGCCTTCCCATGGCTTCCAGCTTCACAGGGGACACAGCAGCTTGCATGCAGGTGCCTCTGTCTTCTGAGTCCTGCGTTTGTGCAGGGTTGCCTGGAGCATTTTACGTGTCCCATGCACACCTGCTTGCTGCCCAGCAGCCTTAGCCAAGTGTGTGCTGGAAACCGGGCTTCCTTTGAAGATACACCTGTTGCACAGGAAGTGTAGTGGGTGCCCCTGGGCGGGACACAGCAGCTTGGCCAATGCTGCAGGCCACTGTATTCACATTAAGACAAAAAGACTTGGGACCTGGTTATCACGTGGTCTAGATGGAGTTCCTCAGCCCTGGTTCCCTGGGGTATGGCTATGTGCCCACTGCCCTGGCTTATAGCATGTGTCTTAAAACATCTGCCAGGGGCTCATTTAGGCTTTTAGTCTCTTAGGAAGTGAAAGTGCAGAGCAAATCACCATGTAAAGAGTTAGTACTAGCTTTGAGAATGTGGGGGACAGCAGGCATGGGACCTTGCAATGTGCCTCAGTGCTGCTGTGTCCCTGGCTTTGAAACCATGTGGCATACATGACCCTTCTAATGTGCCTCGATGCTGCAGCGTCCCAGCACCAGGCTCTCCTCACCCCGAGGAGGCAGCAGGCCAGGCTCCTAAGTGCAAGTTTCTCTTCATGGGGAATAATGGAGTCATTTCCTGTAATTTTCTTCCTTAGCAGCATCAGCCTGCGGAGCTTTCTGAGGCCTTATTTGGGGCAGAGCGGAGGCAAAATCCCCTGGTTTCTCATTTCAGGAGGGTGGGCAGCGGGTAGCTCTGCAGGACCCCGATGTCTGCAGAAAGTGTCCAGGGGCTGGGCTGAGCATTTGCTCAGAGGTGACCCTGTCCTGGGCAGCAGCACTCCCTGAAGGGTCTGCTAGGCCTCATGAGGAGGGCCGTTCGTCTCCAGAATGTAGGCTTATCTAATGCTTGTTCATGTTCCATGAGGCTTGGCGAGTGGGTGTGGCAGGAGGTGCTGGACCATGAGTTGCACCCGTACCTGTGTTGGGGTCACCTGAGGTGGGGGCCTCGCTCTGGCCTGGGCCCCAGTGCTTCTCCTGGACAGCATCCGTGAGCTCGCTACCTGTGGCTGCAGCAGTTCCTTGGTGGACTCTGGAAGCCACTAAATTACACCTGGCAGGTGTTGGCTGAGTGGCTTTGCAGCGTGGTTCAGGGTTTAAGGTGGTGCAGCGTGGACCTGCCTGCCTTCTGGAAATGGCCTTCCACTGTGGCCGTTTGTGTTCCCTCATGGTCCAGAGCGGGGCTGCTGTGCGCTGGGCCGCAGCATTGAGAGCTGTGAGCTGGTGGGTGGGGACGGCCCTGTCTGCGCCATGGGCCCTGTGGGCTGGGGGGGATTCCAGGGGTGGTGAGAGACACACTGGGCCGACACTGATGGCACAGAGGCTGTGGGGAGGACAGCAGAGCCATGGAGGGTAAGTGACAGCCACAGGAGGGTGACAGGCAGCTGGGCAAGGCCTGGGCAGAGGGTCACACTTCTTCAGAGGCCGGGTTATTCTGAAAGCCCTACGGGGGTGGGGCCCATCCACAGTGGACAGGGCCCTGTCCTCATGAGCCCGGCAGGGTGGAGACTGAGGCCTGAGGGTTGAGCCTCTGTGCCTGGGGTGCCAGGCTGGTCCCCCTCTGACAGGTGCCAGTGCTCACATCACTTGTGGCTTTGGGCCCAGCTGGCCCGTGGTGGGTAAGGGTGGACAGTGGCATGTGTGAAGTGACCCCAGATAGGTGGCTTGGCACACAGCTCCCAGCGGGCACCAGTGCTGCTGCTGGGCGTGTCACAGACTGAGTGGAGACATAGATCGAGGCCCTGCCTGCCTGGGCTCAGGTTCCCTGGGCTCCCTACAGGCTGATGGCCCCTTGTGCTTCCTCCTAGGCCTGCCAGTGCCCACACCCCAGGGCCTTGCTACCACCCAGGACTCTCCTGTGGGACCAGGGGTAAGTCAGCACCCATGGGGCCCGCTTTCTAGGTTCGCAGTGCCCGGTGTGAGAAGACTCTTCCTCTCTCTCTGTGGGGGTCCCTGCAGTTTAGGGCACAGGTGGGGCAGGGAGTGCACCTGGTTCCTGCTCTGAGGACGTCCCGGGCCCCCATCTGGGGACATGGGTGACTCAGCACTGCCAGGGTTCCCACTGACGTGTGCTGATCCCTCTTTGCTGCCTCAGCCTGTGCCAGCACTGATGGGAACTGCTATGCAGTCCCTGGTTGTCGTGCCTGGTGTGAGGCTCTTAGGGCCAGCAGCCTTTGTTATTCTTCAGGGAGGACACCAGGGGATGGAGAGGAGGCCTGGGACCACCAGGGCCCACAGCTGACGTTGGCTGTTACAGTGTGCGCCACTGTGCTGGAATTCTCTGCAGTGGGAACAGCTCTCCCTGGTTCGGGTGCTGCCACTTGGCTGAGCACATGTGGTCCTGAGCTGCCCATGGGGCTCGCCTATGGCCCTGAGTGGCTTCTTCTTCTTTCGTATTTTTTTGTCTTTTTTGAGGCAGGATTTCCTTTTGTAGCCCAGGCTGGCCTGGAATGTGCAGTGATCCTCCTGCCTCAGCCTCCCGAGTGCTGGGATCACAGGCATGCACCACCATGCCTAGTTGTTTCTTGGTTTTGAGAGAGGTCTGAGTTGGCTTGTTCCTCTTGGTGACTTTGGGAAATCAAGCAGTTCATTAGCCATGGCTGTTACCAGGGAGCCATGCAGCTGGGAAGCTGGGTTCTGAGCCAGTGCTGTGTCTGCCCAGAGGTGCCGGTCTGCCAGGCCAGCCCTGGGCCTCCCCGCCAGCCTGAACTGGAGTCTTCCATGTCCAGTGGTTTTTGTGTCCCCTGAAGTGTCCGAGGCTGCAGGGCAGGCCACGACATTTTGAGGGGTATTGTCTGTTTTGTTTGTTTGGGTTTTGTTTGGCAGCACTGAGAATTGAACCCAGAGCTTCTACACTGAACTACATCCATAGCGCTCCTCTCTTTTCTTAAAGTTTCTTGAGGCAGTCTTGCTAGAGTGCCCAGACTGGACTTGAACTTGTGATTCTCCTGCCTCAGCCTCCTGAGCAGTGGAGATTACAGGGATGCACCACTATTCTGCTTGAACATCTTTTGTTTCTTGTGGCCATGATTTAGAGCCCCCCCATTAATGGGAATTGAACTTAGTACCTTTGCACTGAGCCATATCCCCACCCCTTTTTTATTTTTTAGTGTGAGGCATGATCTTGCTAAGTTGCCCAGACTGGGCTGGAACATGTGATCTGCCCGCCCCAGCCGCCCCGAGTGCTAGGATCGCGGGTGTCCATTACCCTGGGCAGTGTTCCCTGGGAAGAGACATATGTCTCCTGTGGACAGTGGTCCCTACCCTGCCACACCAGCCTTCCTGTGGATTTCCCAATCTAAGCATGAGCCTTCGTGGAAAGTTTGCTTTGTGCCGGGCACCGAGCCAGCTTTGTCCCCGGATCCTCACTTCCTCTCATAGTAGCCCTGCAGTCCAGGGTGTGCACCCATCCAGGTGGGGAGACAGAGGTGAAGAGTTATGCTCTGACCTGCCCAGGCCATAGGTGGTGAGGTGTGGGGTGGGGATTCCTTCCCCAGCTGTCCATCTCCAGAGCCAGCCAGACACCAGTGTGGTCACTGCCTTGGTGGGCAGGCTCCCCGAGCCTTGGGGACACAGGTGGATGGAGCCTAGGGTGATGGAGGAGAAGCCCAGAGTGTCCGAGCTCATACACCCCTGCCACGGAGACACTTCCCCTTCTCCGGCTGCTTTTCTGTGTTGTTCACTTTTCTATCCAGGTTGTCCTCCAGGAGAGTTCACAGCACCCAGTCTGTGTAGAGCCAGAATCAAGGAGTTTGGGGATGGTTCTAGGATCCTGAGCAGCTACTGACTGACCAGGAGACTAGGTGGCCCTCCCTTGTGTGTCTGGATCCTGAGATGTCCTCTGCTGCGCGCATACGCGTGTGTGTGCGTGTGTGTCCGTGTGCCCATGTGCACATACCATGGGGCTTTGTGGGTTGACCAGGAACACTGGTGTGCCTTACCCACACCCTCCTGCCTTCCAGCTGTCCCTTTCCCAGCTGGCAGCTTCCCCGAGGTCCCCAGCTCAGCGCCACTCAGTCAAACCCACTCGGCAGCCACCAGATGGTTCCCAGCCACCAGACGGTTCCCAGGTGAGTGTCCCTGGCCCCCACCCTACCACAGGTGGCTCCACATCCCTGACTGCTGTGTGGAAGCCTGGGCCTCCCAGCCCTGCTGGTCCTAGGTTAGGTGACAGGGACTTTGGTGACTTCTTTTTCCCATGGCCTTGGGGACAGGGTGGAGTGGGATGCTGTGCACCTTCAGGCTTTGGGCATTTGCCACTGTTCCTGGGGCCTGGTGTGGGGCATCTTGGTGTGGTGACCTTGTGGTGCTCAGATACTTCCCTGAGCTCTGGGTGCTCAGATCCTTTCCTTCCCCTGAGGACATCTGGGGAGCAGAGTCCAGGTGCACTGGGCCAGGGCCCTGGCATGGTGAGCTGTGTGTTTAGAAGGACCTGTGCTTTGTGGTTCCCCAGCATTCTGATATTAATTTACGACCTCAGGCACCAGAGGTCTCCCATGGTACTGAGCTGTTCATTGGATCAGCAATTCTTTCCTCATTTTTTTTTTTCACTCACAAATCAGGTCACCATGTGAAATAAAGGATGCCCAGTTAACTATGAATTTCAGATAAAAGCAAATAATCATTTAGCGTAAATACGCCCCAGGCCATCGGACACAAGTGTACCAAAATTATGTGCTGCTCTTGTGAAATTGCAGCATAACTGAGCCTCTCTTACTAGTACAACTTGGCAGTGACTCCCCTCACATCAGAGCATCCTGGGGTAGGTTCAGCTGGGGCCGTTGGTGGCCTCACCTGGAGACCCTCATTTTGTTCAGAACTTTGCGCTGAGGGGCAGGATCTCTCACCTGGAAGCTGACCTGAGCCAGACCCCTTCTGTCCTGGAAACCTCTGTCACCGAACACTTACAGGAACTGCCCTTTACCCCTCTGCACGCCCCCATTGTCGTGGGAGCCCAGTCCCGGAGGTGAGGTATGGGGTGAGGTGTTGCTGGGGGGATGGGACTAAGCGCATGCCTGGTGGCTCGCCCGACTCTGGCCAGCAGGCTGTCTGCAGAGGGGGCTGTGGACAGCCCTGGTGTCTCCGTTGCCCTCTCCTGGGAGGCTGCTGGCTGAGGAGTCCTTCTGTTTCAGCGCTGGAGGCCAGCTTTCGAGGGCCACCCTGGCTCTGCTGCAGTCCTTCAGCTTCGCGGAGATTCTGGATGCCAGCGAGCAGCCCGCTGAAGCTGTCAGCTCTGCAGAGCCTGTGCAGTTCAGCCCCCAGAAGGAAGAGTGCGATCGTCTGCAGGGCAATGAGGTTGTGCTGCACTTCCTGGCCTTTAGCAGGTAGAGCCCCGCCATCCCGGCCCTTGGCCCGCTGGTGCTGCCCCAAGGAGCGCGGGCGCGGGTCTGTCCTGGCAGGCGCTGTGTTCATTGCTGCTAGATTGAGTGGTGGTGTCTGGTTTTTCACTTAATGAATTAATTGATTAGTTCTCTTAAATTTTTTAAGTTGACAAATAATGGTTGTAGATATTTATGGGGCACGTTATGAGAATGTGGTACATGAGTGCGACGTGGGCTGGTCAGATTGGTCATCAGCACTTCCGTTACCTTGAGCCTTTAGTGCTTTTTTGTGCTGGGGTCTTGGAAACCGCCAATGGTCTTCACTTCCGTTTGGCTGGGACCCACTCAGACTCTTTATGAGTGCCAGGAAGCCTGCTCTGCTCAGTGCTCTGTCCTTAATTAAAATGTGGACAGTGTTTGCCTGACTCTCAGATGTCAGGGCAGCGGTGTGAGTGGCGTTCTCCAGCCAAGAGGGCCATTACGCCTGAAGAGGCCGCTTGCTGCCCACTGGCTCACCGAGGGCACAGTGCAGCTCTTCCTGTTGGTGACCCCGGGACCCTGCACACGTGTGCGTCACTCCCCAGGTGCCCTGCTGTGGATGCTTCATTAATTCAGGACTGTTGTTGGATGCAGAGTGGCCCAGGACCACCGAGGAACACCGTGGCCAAAGACTCTGTATTTCACCTTCCAGTTCTACCGCTTCCCACCCGCGACGACACCACGCCTACAGCTGGTCCAGCTGGACCAGACAGGGAGGACCAGCTCTGGCTCCCTGTCCCACATCCTCGTTCCCATCAGTAAGGACGGCTCCTTCGACGCCGGTATGTGCTCCTGCAGGGGCGAGTGTGAGAAAGCTTTGTGTTACCGCTGAACAAGGTGCTGGGAAAAGTCGGCCATGTGTGTAGGATGTGAGTGAGTGGGGTACCAGCCTGTGTCCCACCACGCAGCCTTGCTCTGCCCCAGAGCCTGCCCCATAGTGGGATTATTTTGAATCAGATCCCAGGTGTTGTTACTCCATTTGTAAATATTTCCTTATGAGGCTCTTAAAACATTGAATCTTTTTGAAAAGCATGACTTTCGTATTCTCCCACAAAGAGATAGAAGATAATGCCTTAATATGATCAAATATGTACCAAGTGATAACATTTCCTCAGTAGCTTCCTAGCTTTTAAAAACGGTTTGTTCAGAACTCGGGAGCACGTGTTGCAGTGGGGCGGAACGCTGAGCCCGGCCCTGTGCTTTGCTCCTGCAGTGACTGCCACCAGCTCCCATCTCTGCTTCTCTTCAGTTTCTGTATTGAAGAAGCCACATTATCTGGCACAGGCTCCGTCCCACAGTCTGATCTTGCTTGTGTATCTGGGCAGTGACACTAGGAGTGTTCCTTGGTCACCTCTTTTCCTGTAAATTGGTAGTAAAACCTGGCTGTGTGATCAGGGGTGTGGTTTTGGTTTGGGCGAGAATTCCCTGTAGTGTGTGGACAGTCTCTGCAGCACTGTGACATCCCCGTGGCCATCATGATCTTGCATAGGGATCACTGTTGCCTTAAAGAGGTCACACTCTGCCTTAGAACACCTCCAAGTGGCAGCTGGAAGCTTCTATACCGAAGCTTCCCCTGCCCAGCTGTTCGGCCACCTGGAGGGGTTTGCACAGAAAAGGCAGGATGGAATGATGACCTGGCTCCCTGGTGTCCCCTAAGGGTGCAGCAATGGCTTTTCCCCTCTTCTGGCTTTATTTTAAACCAATGGATTTAAACCACAATGGATAAAAACATACCTGAGAGGTTATTTTTATGGACAGTTTTCCTATGTTTTGGTCACTAACAGGGCTTATCAGGGATGCAGTGGGGATCTGAACTGTGCCTCTTGAGGTAGACCGTAAAAGGTGAGATAAGTTTGTGTTCAGATACTGACCCCAAAGGAAGGAGTTTGACCACATTCACATTGGATAAAAGAGGCAAAGAACACCACGAGGAGTGGCAAATGCCTGTAATCCCAGCTACTCAGAAAGCTGGGCAAGAGGATCAAAAGGCTGAGGCAAATCTGAGCCATTTAGTGAGATCCTGGCTCAGAATAAAAAGAAATAGAGTGATGGGCCTTCTGCAGACGGAGAGGGGACCAACAGCTGGAGGGAGGGTGGGGGGGCAGGGTGTAAAGGAATTAAGATGCGTTGTGTCCATGTAACCACGTCCCACAGGAAGGTAACCTTTACATACCACAAATAAGTGCCCATACAAATAAAATTTTTTTAAAAATCCAAAAAAGGTAAAAAAAAGGGTCAAAGATATAGCTTAGTTGTACAGTGTTTGTCTGGCTTGTGCTAGGCCTTGGCTTCAATCCCTGGCACCAGGGGAAAAGAGACAAAAGGCAAATGCTAGTGCTGGAGATAAAGGAGGCTGGTAAATAATGAAGAAAAGACCTTACTGATCTGGGTTCATAATTCTGAGTCCGTGAGCTAACATGACCTCAGAGTAGGAAGGAAAAGCGGATGGACTTACAGTTGACAAACCCACTATCACAGAGTGATTTTGACATATCTTTCTCAGTAAAAATAGATTTAAAAAATTAATGAAGATGTTATAAAATGCAAGCAAACTTGTATATCCATTTTAAAGAATATCCATTATTTCCGAGTGTGCTTGCAACTTTAAAAACTGATCATTTACATGTTTTAGGCTGCCATTCAAGTATTTCCCTCTACCAAGAGAATTGATATCAAATGTAATTTTATAGCATTCTCTGACCATAATGCCCTATCATCCAAAATCTGTCACTCCCTCACAAATGCTTGTAACTGCTATTTTTAAAAAAAAATTTAAATATACTTTAAAAATACACTTCTGTGGCAAGGAAGGTAGCATATGCTGGCAATTACACCACTCTTGAGGTAGGAGGGTCACAAATTTGAGCTCAACATGGGCAAATTAGTGATTTTTTGAGAACGTGTCTCAAAAATAAAAAAGGCCGGAGATGCGCTCAGTGTGAAGGACCTGGGTTCAATCTTCAGTACTGCAAAACAAAGACAAACTTCTAATGATGGATCAGTGAAGAAATCAAAACAGAAATGAATAATTATTTAAATCTGAAGAGCAGTATTACACATAAAAACTTAGGAGATGCACATAAAATGGCTGTACTAGTCAGCTTTCTAGTTTAGTTGTCACATTCTGCCCTTTGTGCAACCTGACATCCAAACATATCTCCTTAAACTATACTTGATCTCCAAATAAAGACGATGATAAGTTCATAATTCCGCCTAAATCACCTAATTCCATTCAACTATCCTGAGTAGAACTGAAAATGCAATAATCCTTTCCCTAAAGTCTCAACAGTTCCAGCATTGCTCAGAAGCCCAAGTTAAAGCATCCTCAGAGACTCAAGGAAGACTCTTAGCTGTGAACTTGTATAAAAAACAAAACAAAACAAAACAAAAAGTAATTACGTAATCCCTAGGGGCAATGCCTAGGCAGAACACTTCCTTTCCAAAAGGGAGCAATGGGAGGTAGAAAAAGATTGGACCAAAACAAGACTGAAAGCCAGCAGGGAAGACATGAAGTCCTATAGCTCCATACCCAGCATCCAAGCACGTGGTGGTAAGATGTGAATTCCAGAGGGTTTGGGGGTCCTGGTTCTATGGAGTGGTCAGCTGCAGCCCACACAGCCTCTCTCTTGGCTTGGTTCCTCACAGCCTGCAGCTGTTCCATATCCCTTCCATCTCTGACTTCTTGGGATCTCTGCTGCACCTTTGGCTTCGTTCCCACAGCTTCATAGACCCAGCTCTTAGGGACACTGTCAGCCTCCCTTTGAAATCTGGATGGAAGCCTTCCTGACGCCACAATTCTTGCATTCTGCATGCCTGAAGAAATAGCATCATGTGGGTGATGCCCCTTGAGCCATGCTTGCAATAGCCTCTGGGTGCCTGGATGTCTGAGTCTGATGAAGTGAAACCTGGGAGCCAATTCCAGAGGTGCTTGTCAGGCAACGGGCTCAGGGGCTCTCTCTCAAATGACAGGTTTGTACTTTTCACCCTTGAACCTATTATAGGTGGGGTCTTGCAGATTCCTGAGATATCCTCAAGGCATTTTTCTTCTTCTCCCAGTTCAAAGTACTTGGTGTCTTTTAACTGACACTAATCTCTTTAGCAACCACACCTCCTTTGGCCCCAACTTTACATGTAGTTGTTTGGGGGCCAAATTTTTCATTTTTAAGCATTTCTGCTCTGTTTATTGATCACAGTTCTTACTATAAATCTGGATAAAAGCAGCTAGTGATGTCCGTGCCACTGCCTGAATGTTGGGCTGCTTTGAAAGTCCTTCTATCAGATCATTTAGTCCATACCCTTAAATTCAGCCTCGCACAAACTCTCAGAGTGCCCAAATATGGGCAAAACGGAGGCAGATTTTTTTCCAGAGTATAATTGACTTCCATTCCAATTTCCAATAAAGTCCAAACTGTTTCAAGCTGAAACCTGAGCCAGACCTTTACTGTCCACATTCTTTTCAGCATTCTAGTCATCTGAATTCCTACCATAATTACCCATCAAGTTCAGCTTAGAGCATTCTGGGACTTCCTAGCTAGCATCTCCAAGCCTTTCCAGATTCTTCTGGTGAGCCAATGGTAAGGGCCTGTGATCACATGGCCAGGTGTAGCTACAGATACTATTTCTGTGGTACCGATTTGCTGTAGTAGTCGGTGTTCTTGCTGCAGGGCCAAAATGCCTGACAGCTGTAGCTGAGAAGGGGAGTAGTTTACTTGGTTCCTGGTTTCAGGAGTGGCCATCCATGGCTGTCTGGCCTCAAGGCAAGAACATACAGAGGAGGGGAAGGCAGAATGAAATTGCTCTCTTCTTGGTAGCAGCAAAGAAAAGCACCAGGATAGGAGTACCAGAGTGGAAGGGGCCAAAGAGCAGATCTGGGCCCCAAATCCTGCCTCCATGGCCCATCCAGACACAGCCAGAAGTAGGCTCTACTCCTACACTCGATCTTAGCCAAAAGGCTGAGAAGCGATGGTTCTACTAATCCTGTAGGTGGCTCCCAAGCTACTTAGGTTGTTGTCCCGGCTGAACTTAAGGATACCTGTAGGGAATTCACGATTTTGAATGTCTGGTGGGGAAGAAGAAAGTGCCCTTTAAGAGACAGGTTCAACTCGAGAAACCTGGGAGAAGAAAACAGCAAACTCAGTGAAAGGAGAAAGGAAGGAATCTGAAAGTGCAGTTAAATACTCAGAAAACAGTAGAAAGGATCGCCCAAATGATCAGCGAGAGAGTCGGGGTACCACAGGTAACACTGTTTCTCGTCCATGGTCAGAATTAGTTGAGTCAGGTGGTAAAGGTCAGAATGCCACTGTCCTTTACATTTATTTATAATGAAGTGTTGTGGGAACATGGTGAATCTGAGCACCTGCTGGTGCCCAGCCCTGAATCCCGTGACGGCGGTGTCCCTGGAGATGAGCACCAGCATTGGCCTGTACTCTGGGGCCTGGTGATGCTGTCCCTGTGGGTCTGTCTCAGACTCCAGCATCGCCTTGTGTGCAGACCTGGGAAGAGAAGTGTGGGGAGGACCGAGCACCTAGGCTGTTTCTCTCCCTCACTTAGGTCTCACGAGCTGCTCCTACCTTAGGGGAGATGGGGTGGAGTCAGGACCAGGGTCCCTGCCTGGAGCCACGATGCCAGGGGAGGGATGAGCTCTGGCAGCATTTCCTGACTGTGCTTATTTCTCTGGCCTGCCCATTAAGTTTGCAGCCAACCAGGGCTATGACTGTTCCTGGGGAAGGATCCAGCCACCCCCAGGGTGGCTTCCAACCTTCCAGGGGCCATTTCTCCCAACCTGGCCACCTTCTTTGGTTGATGGCTGGACTGAGGGTTCAGCTTGTGTCCCTAGAAGGCTCAAAGATGAGTCAGAGTCCTGCACTGCCTTCAAGGCCCCTATGTGAACGCGCTGAAGCCTCACCCCTGTTGTATTCCCATCCAGGTTCTGTCCTGTCTTTATTAGCGTGGCAGCGGCTCAGTGGTGAGGTTAAGTGCTGGCATTGAGATCATTCAATAAAGGAGGCCGGCTGCTAAGAGAAGCCCCGATTTGAATGTAAACCCTTTCCAGGGTGCATTTCCCAGACTGAAATTAAAGTCCCCAAATTCAATTTCCTTGCAAGTGGATGTCCAAAGAAATTACACTCCAAAATCAAATTTTCTTGCCATTATGACTTAAAATTCAAAGTCCAAAACCCAAGTCCAAGAAAAAAAAAAAAGGAAAGTTCTTCCCAACTTCTCCCGCAGCTGGGCCTCGGCCCCGGGCACTCTGCCTGCATGGATCTGGGCTCCCTCTTGCAGTTACAGCATGGAGTGGGGGCTCTTCCCAGCACATGGGTGGTTTTGGGGCCCTCAAAAGTTACAGCTGGTCAGCATTGAGTCTCATGGGCTTCACAGAAAAGATGATTTTTTGCTGTTGAAATACAGTGCATGTGGTAAAGTGCATAGGTCTCAAGGGTACAGGGTCATGATTTAAGAAAAGTAATAGATTTTACTTTTCTTTTTTTTTAAAAGCAGTCGTAGGTTTCCACATAGCACAGAGTTCCTGCTGACCTCTGGCCCCTCAGTCTGCTCGCTCACTGACCCCCTGCATTGAGGAACCTGTACTGATATGTTAATTTTACCTGAAGCCTGTAGTCTGTGTTGCGGCTCCCTGTGCATCACACAGTTTTGGCATATGCTGTCACCTTGCATCCAGTGTCGCACTGGACAGCACCACTGCCCAAGCCTCTGCTGTGCTCGGCCTCTTCACCCTGCCCCTGGTGACCACAGATTGTTTTCACTATCTCTAAAGTTTTGTATTTTCCAGAACGTCACACAATTGGAGTTACACAGCAGGAAGCCTTTTTGCAGACTGGCTTCTTTCAGTCAGCAGTGTGCATTTAAGGTTCCTCTGTGTCTTTTCATGTGTTAGGATCTTATTTTTTCGGGTGCTGAGGATTGAACCAAGGGCATTCTCACTGAGCTTTATCTCCAGTCTTTAATCTTTTAAATACTGAGACAAGCTCTGATTTGTTAAAGTGCCAGTGCTGTATTCAAATTTGTGATCCTCCTGCCTCAGCCTCCTAGAGTGCTGGGTTTATAGACCTGCATCATCAGGCCCCTGTCTTAGCTCATTTCTTTCTATTGGTGAACATATTCCATTGTATGTAGTTATCCATTTATCTAGTCTTCCTTGCTTCTAGCTCTTGGCAACAATAGATATAGTTGTTACAACATTTTAATGCAGGATTTTGAATCTTAAGTCTCCAGCTCATTAGGGTAGAGAGCAAGGAGTGTGACTGTTATTTTGTATGAAATGGGAGTAGCTATAGTTTTGTAAGAAACTGCCAAATTGTCTTTGACAGTGCCTGTGCATTTTACGTTCCCACCAGCAGTGCGTGAGTTATTCCTGTTGCTTTGCATCCTTGCCAGCACTTGGTTTTCTCTGTGCTTTGGATTTTAGCCACTGCAGTGGGTGTGTAGCAGTTTCCTTGTTGTTTCCGTTTGCAGTTCTCTAATGATGTTTGATGTTGAAGATCTTTTCAGGTGCTTCTTTGCCATCTTTCTTCTTCTTTCCCGAAGTGTCTGTTCAGAGACACCCGATGCCGTTCCTCTATCAGACGTGTGTTTTGCAAATATTTCCTCCTGATCTACAGCTCATCTGTTTCCTTCTCTTCCCAGCCTGTTTCACAGAGCAGAAGTGTTTGCTTGTGGTAAAGCTCTGCCCCATTATTTCCTTCTCGGATTGTGCTTGGTGCCATCTAAAATGTCATCCTGAACCCAAGCTTTTGTCCTGTGTTACTGTCTAAGCGTTTCTAGGTTTCATTTGGGCTGGATCTGTGATCCATTTTGAGTTCATTTTCATAAAAGGCATGATTTTGATAAAGTGAACAGATGTGTGTCGCTGCCACCCACGTGGAAGGGGCTGTGGAGCGTGTTGCAGAGGTCTCCCTCGGCCACTCCACACCCTAACCCTAATCTCTGCAGGGGAGCTGCTCTTACGAACTTCAGAATGATGCTACTATAGGTGGGCATTTGGGGCTTTTTTTTTTTCCACTGCTGAGGATGAAACCCAGGGCCTCCACACTGCAGTATATCCCCAGCCCGTTCTGTTTTTAATTTCAGACAGTAGCTTAGTTATCCAGGCTGGGTACACATTCATGATCCTCATGCCTCAGCCTCCAGAGTGCTATTAAACTCTGGCCATTTCTTTGAACTTGAGTGGGATTGTTCTTTTGTGCTCTCTTATGAAAATGTAACTTTTTCCACTCAGCATTCTGCTAGAGCAGTTGTAGCAGCACCAGTAGTTTCTCCTCTTTCTTGGCACTGGCTTCATGCCCACCTAATGTAGAAAATGCGCCCATTCCCAGCTCTTGATTAATTATTCAAAGAAAAGTTAGCTTCCCAGAGTTGAAAACTTGATACTGCAGAGGCGCAGGTGTCTGCCTGAGAGTAGATGGGAAATGCCTTGTTCTAGCTTCACGGAGCCACAGAGGAAGTGGCCCTTGAGATGTTGTGCTCTTGGCAGAGCCCAGCTTGTTCGTGCCAGTGCCTGCCAAGTGAGCTTGGTGGGAGACTCTGCAGCCTGCTGAATGGGCACATCCAGATCCCATGCTCAGTAGGCCCCGGGGGAGCTCCTGTCTCCCTCGGTGTTTTCACCTTGTGGGATCTCCCTGGTGTGACAGCTGTCCTCCTGCAGGATACTGGTCCAGCCGCCCACTTGGCTCCTAGCAGAGAGGTGTCGTCCCTTTAGACCTGGACACGGGGCCGCCTCGCCCATCCCTGCCATAGCAGGGTCTACTCTGTGCCTTCTCCCAGAGCCCAGGTCTGTGTCATCACCTCCCAGAACCACTGGTGCCTTGTGGGTGTTTGCCTCAGCTGTTTATCTTCACCCCAAACCACTTGAAAGCAGCCATGGTGATACTTTACCTCTCAACCCACAGTGCACGTCTCTCAGAAGTAAGGTCCCCTGTCACATACACATGCTTCACTGGCTATCTGCCTGCTTCCAGTCCGTCCCACCTGGAGGCGTGAGTATTGGGTTGTTACCCGGTGTCTCCCGTGGAGAGAGTGAGAGAACTGTCCCCTTGTGCTCGGAGAAGAACACTTGGGGAGAACTGTGGAGGCAGAGCTGGGATTGTGTTGGTCGTTTAATTGGAGTTCCTCAGAATGGTTAATTTCTCTAATGTCCTCCTCTGATCTCCCTTTAGTAGCTGGTGTTCTATTTAAGAAGAACTTCACCTTACTGACTAGGGATGAGCTCTGTCTGTATAGTCTGTCAAAGAAGACAGGACAAGAATGTTTAATGCTTTCCTTTTAATTGCCAATTTCCAGAGTAGGAAGTGGTGTGGTAGTTACTCCACTAGTGGCATGGAGGTTTCCGGAGTGTGGTTTCAGTCTTTCAGTGTCTCCATGACCCTTAGCTTTCTGCCCCTGTGTCTGGCTTCGATGCTGTTTCTACTGTTTGCTACACGTGTGCCCACAGTGGCCAGTGGGGCCCGCAGGCCACCTACTGGGTCAGTTCAACCTGCTTATTGGCCTTGGGGACACGCTCTGCCTGGTATCCCAGGCTCATCTTGGGTTGGCTGTTCCACTGACCTGAGTGGATGCCTTCTGGAGACCAGTGTGTGGGAGCTTTGATGTCAGGCCTTGTGGCTTTGGAGCTTTTCACCGCAATGTGGTGGGAAATACCTCTTAAAGCACAGTCCATGTTGCTTCTTCTCATTCGGACTTAGACTTCTGGTACTGCCTTATTTTATTTGTATTTCTCATCCACAGAGAATCTTGGATCCTGGCCACGTACCTTCAGAACCACAGCGTTGATGCCAGTGTCCCCATGCTGGGCCCCTGGGGAGGGAATTTCTTTGTAGCTCAGTCCCAGGCTTTGTATGCACTTGGCCCCTGGGTGTGGCCAGAAGTCCTTGAAATGAGTCTTTTCTCTGTGGAATTACCTTAGCAATTTGACATTCAGTAGGATTCATTTGTTTCAATTTGTTTTCAATTTTATGTTTGTTTTCTTTCCTTTTTGATTCAATTTTTAAATCAAATCATGGCTCAAAATACAAAACTGTGATCAAATGCATAGTTGGATGCTCCTGGCCAGCCCCGTCTCTCTTGATCAGCCGACTGGAGGTTTTTAATTTATTTATTTTAAAGAGAAAAAAAAAAGAATAACAAAATCACAAAAACAAGACAACACAAAAACAATAAAAATGATACAAAATTTTAAAGTGAGATAATAGGAAATTAACAATGGTTGTTATATTTCATATTGTTATCTCCAATGAAGTTGCTCAGATTACCAGATATAAGAATGCAAGATTGATCAAACAATTAAAGAGAATAAAAGATAATTAAAAACCCATTAGAAACAATACAGAGCTTCACTAAACAACATGGTAGGAATTCAAAAATGGTTGTTATATTGCATATTGTTGTCTTCAAATTAGTTGTTCAGATTACCAGATATAAGCATGCAAAATTGGTCAAAAAAATTTAAGCATTGTTTCTTTTAGTAAACCAATAGACATCAGCAATACAATTATCCCAGCTGTCTTTCTACATATATATATATTTTTTTTTTCATTCCTTCTCTTTTTTTTCCATTTTCCTCTGTGTTTTCCATCCTATGAAAGTAAAGATTTTCTAAGTAGGTATTGATGATCTGAATTTTTAGAGGATCTGTAGTGATTTCATCCTTTTCATTCCTTATTGTATGAATTTGAGTTTTTTCTCTCCTTGGTTTGATAAGGTTGGCTAGGGGTTTATCAATTTTATCTATTCTTTCAAAGAACCAACTCTTTGATTCATTAATTCTTTGTATTGTTTTCTTAGTCTCCATTGCATTAATTTCTGCTCCAATGTTTGTAATTTCCTTCTTTGGGCTTTGGACTGGACTTGCTCTTCTTTTTCTAGAAGCTTGAGGTGCAGCGTAAGGTTGTTTATTTGTGCTCCTTCTGTTTTCCTGCTGTGGGAATTCACCAGTATAAATTCCCCTCTGAAGACCCCTTTTATTGCCTTCCACAGGTTCCAGTAAGTTGTATCTGCTTTTTTGTTTGATTGTACATATTGTTTAATTCCTTCTTTAATTTCGTCTGTGACCCATTGGTTGTTCAGAAGAGTGTTATTTAATTTCCATATGGAGTTTTTGCAATTTCTTTTGTCAATAATTTCCAGTTTTGTTGCACCATGGTCCAATAATATGTGTGGGATAATTTCAATTCCTTGGCATTTACTTAAGTATGTTCTGTGCTAGTGTACAGTCTATTTTAGAGACTGTCCCATATGCACCTGAGAAGAATGTGTATTCTGATGTTGATGGGTGGAACACTCTCTAAATGTCTACTAAGTCCACTTGTTCACAATTTTGGCTTAGTTATTTCTTTACTGACTTTTTGTCTAGCCGATCTATCTCTTTGTGACAGTGGGTGTTAAAGTCCCCTGTTATGATTATTTAATTTTTCACATCTGTTAAAATTTGTTTTACATGTTGGGTGCTCTTGTATTTGGTGCATAGATATTTATGATTGTTATCCCTTCCTCTTGCAGTTTTCCCTTAACAAGTATGTAGTAACCTTCTTTATCTCTTTTGATCATTCTTGAAGTTCACATTGTCTGCAAACAGAATAATTACCTCTGCTTTTTCTGGGTTTCTGTTGCATGGAGTATTGTTTTCCATTCTTTGACTTTCAGTCTATGAATTTCCTTTGGAGTTAAATGTATTTCTTGTATACAGCATATTGTTGGATTTTGTTTCTTGATCTACTCTGCTAGTGTGCTGCTTTTGATGGGTGCATTGAGGCCATTTACATTAATGGTTATAACTGATATGTATTGGCTTATCTTTGTCATGTTATTTTCCTGCTTTTGGTTCCCTACTTTTCCCTCTGTTTAATTGTTTGCTCTGCTTGATAGGTCCTTTCTGTTGTTCTTGAAATTGTGGTCATTTTTATCTCTTTCTAGAATATCTTCCAGTACTCTTTTTTTTTTTTTTTTTTTTTCGTGGTACTGGGGATTGAACTTAGGACCTTGCGCTTGCCAGGAAGGCGCTTATGCCACTGAGCTATATCCCCAGCCCCTCTTTCAGTACTCTTTGTAGGGTTGGTTTGGGGTCATGAATTTTTTCAGTTGCTCTTTGTCATGGAAGTATCTTATTTCTCCATTAATTTTGAAAGATAGTTTTGCAGAGTACATCTATCTTGGTTAGAAGTTGTTTTCTTTCAGGACCTAAAATACTTCACTCCAAGCTCTTCTTGACTTGATGGTTTGTGTTGAGAAGTCTGCCATGATTCTGATGGGTTTTCCTTTATAGATGATCTGTTTCTTTTCTCTAACAGCTTTTAATATTCTGGTCTTTGGGTGAATTTCTGGGATCTTGATTATTATATGTCTGGGTGTAGATTTATTTTGGTTATGGCAAATTGGAGTTCTGTATGCCAGTTTCTTTTTCTATGCTTGGGGAATTTTCTGTTATTATTTCTGCAAATAGTCTTTTTATGTCATTTATGTTGACTCTTGCTATTTTGTTGCCACCTGTCAGTTTTATATTATTTTTCTTTCCATCATCTTGCAGCTGTTGAATTGTTATTTCCTGGTTCCTTGTTATTTTTAAGAGATCTTTCCTTTTACCATCATTAGCTACAATGCTGTCTTCAAGGTCTGAAAATGTCTTCAGTTTCATCCAAGCAGTTTTGCCAGCTTCCGATGGAATTTTTAATTTCCTGGATGTGTCTTTGAATCTGTGTCATGCATTCTAATTCTTTTCTATATTGTTCATTTAAGGTTTCCATCATTTTTCTATGCTCCTCTATTTTTTAATCTATGTCTTCTTTAGATGTGCTGGACAATTCTTTCATTATTGTTATCATTTTGTGTTTTATCTGAGAGTTTATTTCTGATCAGATTCCTTCTATAACCTGATGGAGTTGTTTCTTTACTTCAGTTGCTATCATTTCAGAACTTTCAGGTGTGTGACTTCCAAGCTCCTCTATGCAGTGTGTCCTGGACTTGTTCTGGGTGGGCAGAGCTCTGAGCCTGCATTTTGCTTCTTTATTTTGTCAGTTTTGAAGATATTGAGGTTCCCCAGGACTCAGTGTTGCTCTCTCAATTGTGGGGGGATGTGTGTGCAGAGTCGTTCCCCTCTGGGGCAGCTCACCAAAGGCCCGGAGCTTCCCTGGGGGCTCAGTGCTCCTCCTGTGATGGGGGGGTGGGGTGGAGTGCAGAGTCTGTCCTCTCTTAGGCAGCCTACAGAAGCTCCCACAGTGGTGGTCTGGTGTGGGCTGGGGGGAGTGAAATCTCTCTCCTCCCAAGCAGCTCACCAATGGTCCAGAGTTTCCCTGGGGCTCAGCGTCACTGCTGTGTTGGTGTGGGTTGCAGATTGTGTCTCACAGAGGCTCCTGAATCTCCCTGGGGTTCAGTGTTGCTCCTGCGAAGCTGTTTGGGGCTCCACGTGGCTCCCGTGATGGTGTGGTTTGTCCTTTTAGTGTGTTTGTTGTTAAAAAAGAGAAATTTGTTTATGTTTGTATTTCCCTTTTTGTTCTTGTTCAGTACACTCTTTTACATCTTTTTCCAGTTAACATTGTATCTGTTCCACTTCACTCCACGGGGAAATCACATCTTCTTTATAGCTGTGTGTACTCCTGTAGGTAGATGTTCTGTCATTTATTCAGTCCATCTCTTCCTGACGGTATTTGTGTCATTTCCAGTGTTTTGCTGTCTCATACTGCAGTAATTAGTAACCCTGCATATCTGATTCTAGAAGTAGGATTACAGGTTCAAAGGCTTCAGTGATTGTCTTAATCTGTCATCTGTTGTTTTAAGAAAAACAGGAGCTTCTTCCTGAGGCTCAGTAACATGTAAGAAGAGGTTCATTCTGGTCACCATGCTGGAAGCTGAAAGTTGGATCTCATGTGGCCTGTCAGCTCAGCCTCTGGCTGCATCCATCGTGGCGGATGCATCCATCGTGGCAGGTGCAGCATGGCAGGAGCGCTACCAGAGCAAGGGAGACATCCCATGGTGAGACGGGAAGCCAGAGGGATTCAGGGCCAGGCCGGCTTTTTCTATAACAGCTTACTGTGAGAGCTTACTCACCCCACAAGACCAGAATTAATCCCTTTTGAGGGCAAGCTGGTGCCTACATGGCCTCTGGCCATGCAGTGAAAGGTTCTACCACACCATGCCGCACACCAGGGTCCCTGTGCCCAGCTCAGGAAACTGCCAATCCCTAGACCGTGGCCATGGTCTGACTGACATGGTTGCCCCCTCTGCTGGGCCAGGCCCTGCCCCTTTATCTGTCACTCCCGTCTTGTTTCTCAGTGGCCTCACCCTCATGATGGCTGTTCAGGTGCAGGATTTCACAGCTGCTAGATGTGGAGTTGGCTTCAGGGAGTGAAGCTGAGCATTTCTTTGTTGGTCTTCCTTTACCTGCTAACTTCTATGCATTCTTTCCTGCTTTCCTCTCAGGCTTGTTTCTTTTTAGGCACTCTTTACTTATTAGGGAGGTTTCGTGAGATATAAATTGCAAACAGGTTTCCCTCCTTTGACATTTGTCTTTGTACTTTGCTTTATTTTCATGTAGTTGAGTGTGTTGGTCTTTCATTGCTTGTAGGTTCTTCGGTCTTGGGAGCGGGGATTTCTTTTGTCCTCCCTCATGGGGACGTTCAGACATGTTTCCTTCTAGGACTTGTGGGTTCAACTTTTCCTGAGAGTTCTGGTCTCTTTGCAGTTTACCCTGCTGTGGATGGATGGAGGTGTGGAGCCAGTGTTACCTTGTTTCAGGTATCTGTCTAGCTGGCCCAGGACCATTTGTTAAAAACTCCATGTGTCCCCAGTGACTTGGGAGCCACCTTATCATAAAACAACCTTTTTGAGTCCTCAGGTTTATTTCTGGATTAGACCAGAGGTTGGCAAACTCTTCCTGTCAGGGATGGATAGTAAAATTTTAGGTTTCCTGGGCTACATATGGTCACATTTTCTTCCTTTTTTTAAAAGTAACTTTTAAAAAATGCAAAAAGGATTTTTAGCCTGTGGCCCATCGTTGGCTGAGGTCAGCATTAGCCTCAGCCCCCCTGTCCACGCTGTCCTGGCAGGGCTGTCCCAGCTGTTTCCATTTGTGATCTGATTGCTGATCTCTTTCTTGGAGGACTTTCCTGATGTCTTTGCTCGTTTCGTTTTCCACTGAAATGCTCTGACATCTCTGTACCCTGCAGTGTAGCTGGCTGGCTGCGTCGTGCCAGCTTCATCGTCCGTGGACGGATTCGGGGGAGGTGTGCTGTGTAGGACGAGGTGCCTTTGCACGTGCTTTTCTCTATCTAGTGCCTTTCTGAGGAGTTTCAGGGTTTACCTCCCCTGGGCTTTGCTGTTGTTTTCTAATTAATTAAGCTTTGTTTGTCTTTACTAGTTCCTTCTTTCTCCTCTCTTTTAGCATTCTTTATTGTTATTTGCCTGGTTTTCATGGATCATGCAGTTCATTTGTCTGACTCTTCTGTTCTTGGGGCCCAGGCGTCAAGGTGCTGAGTCCCCGACCGCTTTGTGTTTTGTTGATCCTGATGAGTAGTATTTTCATCGTGCTCACTTGAGGGAAATCTCTCTGGATTGCATTTGTCCTCTGACCTAGTCATTTATGAGTAAGTCGTGAAATTGTTTTCAGAATTTTGTTACTAATTCCTAGCTCCTGGCAACATGATCAGAGGTTGTCGTTTGTATCCTCTCTGCCTTATAGGGTGCATTTAGGTTTCCTTTGTGACCTGATCTTCCGTTGTTTTTTATTAACATTGCGGATGTACTTGTAGAGATGTATTTTGTGTTGTTGGGGTGCAGTCTTCTGTGTCCTTATGCACTTCCTGTGTGGGACCTGCCCTAGGCTGGAGAGTGGCTGCGCCACGTCACTGCTATGTACCTCTGCACTTCTGGGCCTGTGGTTTGCTTGGTACATAGGTCTTCACAGCTATTCTACAACTTAAAAATGTTAGTTTTTTCTTCCTGATACTGGGGATTGAACCCATGGCCTTTGCACTGAGCTACATCCCCAACCCTTCTATATTTTTAAATTTTTAGACAGGATCTTGCTGAGTTACTGAGTTGCCCAGCTTGGGCCTGAGTTTGAGATCTTCCTCCTGCCTCAGCCTCCCAGAGTGCTGGGATGACAGGTGTGCACCACTGCACCCAGCTAGATGTCAGTGTCGGAAACTCTCTGCCATCCAGTGAGTTGAGGATGCCTGCACAGGGCAGGAGGCATTAGAGAGTGGTGAAGGGAAGGTGGTGGTTAGCTGTAGGCAGGAGCGTCCACCACACGTGGACCTGGGTGGGAGTTTGCAAGAGTGGTGAGTGTAGGGAGGAGGGAAAGCCATTCTCAGGGCTGAGGGAGAGTGGGAATCTCACTGTCTTCACTTGAGAGAGAGCGGAGATCACAAGGGCCCCTTTGGGCAGCTGCTTGGGCAGCATTCTTGGTGGACTGCAGGGAGCCTGGTCTCAGGCATGGCCTCTAAGGAGCCATTTGCCTCTGGACAGGGAGTTGGCTGTCCATGGCCGTAGTGGGAAGAGTGGAGGCCTCTGCTGGGGGCTGTGACTGCCTCACCAGGCAGTCCTTGCTGCCCAGCCCTGCGGTCACGGAGGCCCCTGTGTGTGCTGCTCTCCTGGCTCTCTGTGCAGGGCCCGGTGTGTGGAGTGGGTTGTGGTGGTGTGGAATGGCTCAGGTGGAGTGGAGCAGGCAGCCAGCCCGCAGGGTCCTGGGAGGAGCTGGCGCAGCGAAGACAGAGGGTCAGCAGGGCCATGCCGGCCCCCGGGTGCACCGAAGCTGTGCTGGATGGCAGAGGCCGAGGTGGGATGGAGAGCACCATGAGTGTCCCAGGGGAGGGCATCATCCACCACGGGGGTCTGCCCTGGTGGGGGAAGGCCGTGGTGCTCCTTCCCCTGTGACCCAGGCTGCCACCCTGTGGGTTGCCTGGCCTGTGCCAGGGCCGTCTGCACCCTCAGGGAGCCAGTGCAGGGCTCCCCTGGGATGTGATGTGCCTGGAGTGCAGGCCCTGGGGAGGGCAGAGCTGGCTGTGGGGCTGGGCTGGGTCCCCACTGAGCTGCCATCCTGGGGACCTGCCCACTGCATGCCTTCCACCACCAGCCTCTCCTTGGGCACCCTTCTTCTTTTCTGCCCCTCTGCCCCATGAGATGCCCCTTTAAGCTGCTGCTGAGCCGAATCTCTGGTCCTTACACTTTCACCAGGGCCTCCAATGCCCTCCGCCCCCAAGGCTGGGGCCCAGGCTCCCAGGCTCCCAGGCTGTGACCCTGTCTCCACCAGAAGGCCCTGTTTCCCTTCCCCAGTACAGGCACTGTCACCGGGGCTGGAGAGCAGGCGGGACATCAGTCTGTGTCCAAGCTTGTGGCCAAGCTCTGCAAACCCTAGCTGGCATGGCTGAGTAGACTGCCCTGCACCCCGCGGTGGGGGCTGAGCCTGCATGCATATGGCCTGGTTATTGACAGCAAAGAGAAAATGTTGTTTTGAATGTATTTCCCGGCAGTGCTGTTCCCTGCACTTTACCTAGGGATGATTTTAGTGGCATTTCTGTCAATTTAGAATGAACGGTGTCTGTTTCCAGACGGAGGAGGCAGGGGCCGCGGTTGCTCTGCAGCCTTCAATGAGACCCATAGGTGGGTACAGCACCTGGGAAAGAAGCCAGGAGCCCAAGGACTGATGCTGTCTGTCTGTCCCTCTGTCCATCCATCCCCATCCGCTTCACTGACTTAGGGCAGGCAGGGAGCCTGGGTTCCTGTGTGGCAGGTTCTGTGTAAGCTGTGTACGCACATGTGTGTGAATGTGAGCATATCAGTTCGGATAGCAAACATAGACTCTGTTTCTCCTAACTCTGAGTCCTGACATTGTGAACGCCCCGGCATCTTATCAGGGCAGCGTTCCTGTCCATCACCAACTGTTTTCCAGGTGTGGGTGAAAGCCCGAATCCCCCTGCAGGGGTTCACTGTGTGCATGGAGAGGCAGCGTGGTCTTCAGAGCACACGCTTGGTTTTGTTAATTTGGGTGTTCTATGGAGTTTTTGATGAATGTGTTTATTAACTGTTGCCACGACAGAAGCAGAAATTAGTAATCATGACTAGAGCAGAAATTGTTTCAGAGCTTAAAGATGATAAATGACTCCAATTACTCCTGGCCCCGGCTGGGCTCCTCTGCAGGGTCCCCTGGCTTGCAGCTGAGGTACACCGTGGGCCCCGGGTTCCTGAAGCCGGGCGAGCAGCGCTGGTTCCTCCGCTACCTGGCTGCACAAACGCTGCAGATCGACGTCTGGGACGGGGATTCCTTGCTCCTCATCGGGTCGGCTGGTGTCTCCATGAAGGTAGTGGCCTCCCCACCTGAGGGGAGGGCTTGGTGCCATGTCCCCTTGTGACCAGCCACCCTTGGCCTCTCTGGCTGGCAGTGTCGGTCCCATCCAGCCTCCCTAATTTGGCCTTGCTCCGTCCCTGCCCCCAACCTGGCAGCTGCTGAGCAAGGAGACACCAGATCTCTGCACCTTGCCCACCCATGCACACCGACGTGCCTCCCTCCCTCCCTCCTTCCTGACTGGCCCCAGCTGCCTTGTGCTCAGTCCATCCCGGGCAGGGCCTGGTGTTGTCCCTGCTGTGCATCCAGTGTGACCCTGATGCTGTCCGGGGCTGAGGAACTAGGCAGAAGCTGGTGCCCAGTGGTGACCACCCTGTCCCCTCAGCCCTTGCCCTCCTATGCCGTTGCTCCTGGGGACAGGGTCCTGTGGTCTCCTCCCACAGGAAGAGTCCTATAAATCAACGCTGGGCTATTGGACACAGACGTGAATAGGATCCAGCAGTCACCCTAGAGGACCCGCTCATGGTCTATGCTGCTGAGCAAGTTCCGCACTGAGCACCTGGCCTTTTGAGGAGTTTATTTTCTTGGCCCTGGTGTTTTCTCTCCTCTGCCCTGCTGTCACGTCTTCAGATGCAGTGGTGCCCCACTTCTCAGGCTGTTGGGGCAGTGGCAAGGCCTGTACCTCCCGAAGACGAGGGCGGCCTTCTGGGACCTCTGCTCTTACCCACAAGGCTCCGCACAGCTTGGTTTGTAGCCTCTGCCGCTGCTCAGCTGTTTCCACAGGCTGTTTCTGTGCTGGAGTCTGGCGGTGCAGGGTTTCTGCCTGTCCTGTCCCCCCTTCCTGGCCCCTCTTCCAAGACCAGCTCTGTGTGGTGGAGTGAGGAGTTGCTATTTACTAGAGTTTGTGAAAAAGATCTTGCTGTTAAAACCTTGTGGGTTTTAAGTCACCACAGCCTCAGGTCCCCTCTGGCACCTGGTCAGGGCTGTGGGGCCCCTCCCTGCCTCCGCGGCCCATCTTGGTGGGTTGGGAGCTGGTCTTGTCCACCTGCAGGGCCATCTGGATGTGGGCCATGGTCACATGAGCACTTTCTCCTCCTCAGCACCTGCTCCGCCAAGGCCGGCCAGCCGTTCAGGTCCTCCATGAGCTGGAGGTCGTGGCCACCGAGTATGAGCAGGACACGGTGGTGGTGAGTGGAGACCTGGCTGCATTCGGCAGCGTCAAGCCCATCGGGGTCTACACAGTGGTGAAAGGCCGGCTGCACCTGACCTTGGCCAACGTGGGTGAGTGGGGCAGCTGCTGGTCTCCCAGCAGGAGTATGAGGGTAGTGGTGCCAGAGTGTGTCCTAGTGACACACTCCAAGGAACTCAGTAGGATTTGCTCAGCTCAGCCCCAAATGGAGAAGCAGTTTCCTGTGAGCACCGTGACCTTGGGTTGCATGGTGTCTGGGCTGTGGGCCGGCATGGGGCAGGGTGAACTTTCCAGAACCTACACAGGACAGAGGCGTCAAGGCCTGAGGCCAGGTGCCACTGCACCCACCCAGGATGGAAGGCCAACATGGGACCTTGTAGGTGGGACACCCGCTGCCCTCCCTGGAGGACACTGAAATGTTCGGGGGTTTCTGGGCAGGAAACATGGTAATGCAATGAGACCAAGGCCAGGAAGTTTCTAGAGAGGTGACTCGATTCTCACCAGGGAATTTTACATTCCCCTGTACACCTCCTGGTTTACATCCTGGAGCCCCACAGGCCACGTGCACTCGGAGGGACAGGGTGGTAGGGCTGCACAGTGGCAAAGGAGCGGTGCACAGCTCATTAAATCTGGCTGGAGGTTCTGCTTGCTTGTTTATAAATGTAGAATCTGAGGCAGCCTCAAAATAGACAATATGGAAACAACAAAACTCAATTAGGTTCTGAAGAAATAAATGAGTCCCATATGAGGGGTGGACGTTCCTCAGGAGCTGTGTGCAGGGCGTCCTGCTCCCTGGACCGTGGTGGTGATTTTATTTTTAATGCACCACCCTACAAATGTACAGTGACTGCAGGTCTTAAAATCTTATCTTTGGAAGAAAGATGGGCCCTGTTCTATGTTTTATCTTAAATTGTCATTTTCATACTTTGCCTGCAAAAGAGAGATAAGCCCGTGGGGAGCAGAGGCTGAGGCAGGCAGTTCCCAGGACTGCCGTGCAGCAGTGAGGAGAGCTGCTCCCGTGGACAGGTGCTACACTCTGCCACGCTTGGCCTTCCTCTGGAAATGCTGCATTTTTTTGAGGAAAAAAAAGTTGCAGCCTTTATTTCTCTACCCCCTCGAGAATGTGTGTGGCACAGTGGTGTGTGCCAGTTCCTGGGTGATGCCTGCGGGAGCCTGCAGGGTGACCGTGGACAGAGCTGCACCCCAGGTACATTTTCAGTGTGTGTGGGTACCATTGGCTCTGCCTGGGGCTCCTAGAGCCTCAGGACGGGAGGGGCGTCTGTCCTCCAGGCCTGTGGCTTCTCCTGCGGTCCTCTGGCTGTCTCCGCAGCCTCTGCCACACCACTGGTTTATTAGCTCCCGCCTCCTCCAGCCCCCATTATGGTTGTGACTTAGGTTTCTGGGTCGCCTGGACGCTCACTGTCCCTCCTGCAGCTGTCCTTCTGGGGAGGCAGGTGAGGGCCGCACAGGTCATGAGTGTGTGGCCACAGGACACTTCAGGGACAGCAGTGTTGGACTGACATGTGACCCAGGGGCGGGCAGGTGGCCCCTGCTGTGCACCCACTGTTGCTGCATCGTCATACTGTGGGGTGTTTCTGCAGGTCACGGGGTTTCAGTCCCCCAGTCTGACCTTGTCTTAGCTACTTTTCTCTTTGCTGAGACAAAATACCTGACACCCAAAGTTGCAGGGGGAAAGGTTTATTTAGCTCACAGTTTGTAGAGCTTCAGTCCTTAGTCAGCTGGCTGCAGGGCATGGCAGGAGCATCGAAGAGGAGAAACAGTTCACGGTGGGAAGAAGGTAGCAAAACAACCAGGGACGACCACAGCTCTGTCTCTTACGTCTTATCCAGGCTACTTAGGGCAGGGAGCACTCACAGCCTTAATCCCAGTGCCCTTGAATCTAGTGTCCCACCGTGAATCCCAGCATCACATACCCTAGATGCGGCCGCCTCTGGAAAAGCCCCACTGTGACTGCGTGGGGCTTTGGGGAACATTCAGACATAGCCAGAACAGACTTCCTGTCTCACCCACGGGGAAGAAACCTGCACGACTTCGAGTGCTGTTGTCCCAGCAAGACACAGCGCCTTGCCTTACCCCTCTACCCCAAGGCATGCAGGTATGAGACCTTGTGCTGTCTCATAGCCCCTGGGTGTTCTGAGTACAATGTCACCAAGCCCAGCAGTGTCCCTCCCCCATGAGTGGGACCATGTGATCCCACCAACCTCCCCTCTGGGGTCCTCTGACCTGGAGACTGAGCTCCAGTGATGACAGCCACTCACTTGTGAGCTGTGCAGCCTGTCTGACCTGGAAGTGGCTTCCTGGGTCTCTGAATGGCACATTGTACAGGTTGTGCATATTTCCATAAGACTCGGGGGGCCAGGGTTGCCTCTTGATTCAGGGAGCTGCTGATCTTCCAATTAGGTGGTAGAGGAAGCTATGGAAAGCTCTGGCCTCCCCCAACTCCTAGGTGTGGGTGGCACCTTGCCCAACCCATCTTTTCAGCAGTTGTAGGGAGACCTGTGTCTGCCAGGCAGCTGGAACTGTCACCCTGCCCTCTGGGCTGGGTAGAGGACGTGTCCCGCCTCCACAGGCGTGCAGCCCGGGGACGCCCAGCACTGTGCCTCCCTGAGAACCATAGCACTGCAGGCAGGGAGAAAAGAGCTGCCAGTGTCCCTGAAGGCAGGAGGGACGAGGAGTGGGGGGGACTGAGGCAGGGGATCTTGCTCTCCAGGAAAAGGCCAGGATGCACAGGCCTCCGAGTGTTCCATGCCAGCCTGGTGGGGTCAGGGAAATCGACAGCCCGAGTTTTCCCTGTGCAGCCTGGTGTTCATCTTGGAATGCGCTCTGCCTGGTACAGGTGGCAGGCAGCCCACAGGGCACTGCCCGCTAGGTTCTTGTCACTTTGCAGATTCCTGGACGATGCACCCGTCCAGTTGTGGACAGCTGTGGTGTGGTGGCGTCTTGCGCTGTGGCTGTGTTTTCCAGAGATTCCACCCTGCTGCCCACATTAGGTAAACAGCTGGGTGCCAGTTCACTCTCAGGAGAGCCCTGCCCAGGCCTGACCTTGAACAGCGCCCTCTGCTGGAAGAGGCTGAGATTACAGGTCAGAGACCCAAGAGCGCATGGGAGCCAGAAAGCCTGGCCGGCTCAGTCCCACCAGGCAGCCGGTGCAGACCTGGGGATGAAAGGGTCTGGGAGGAACAGAGTCCCGCCTGCCATTCTTCCAAGACGCGTTCAGAGCAGCAGGGTATGCACAGGTTCACTGGTGGTCTGAGGGTGTCGATGGCACCCAGGGGCCGGACCTCCTGAGGCATCTGATCCGGCTACCCACACCGCTATGGCCTCAGGATCTCACACGGGGTGCTTCTTCTCAGGTCATGCATGTGAACGGAGTGCTACAGAACCCAGTTCGCTGCCGCCATCCAGATCTCGGGTCATCTCCAACACCGGAGCCAGCCGCTTCCCGGGGGGCAGCCTCCTCACGCTGGGGTCCCCGAGATGTGAGTGGGCACCGTGGCCTCCTGTAGGTGGTGGCGAGCAGTGTGCAGGGTGGAAGCTTACACATGTGCATGTGTGCATGCACCTGTGTGTGTGTGTGTGTGTGTGGTCCGTGACCCTCTGCCTCTGGGGTGCCTGTATCCAGTGTGAGGCCCCGATAGCGGTCCAATGGTCCCGTGGGCTGTGGATCTCCGTGCCCCTCCAGGCACAGCCTGGCAGCCGGCTGTGTTGTCTTACAGAGTCACAGTCCTGCTAGTGGCCTGTGTGTGCTCTGCCACCACCACAGGGAAGGGGAGCGAGGGAGAGGCGAGGATGGACATGGACTGATTTGCAGACGTGACTTTGAAATGCCCCATTGGTTTCCTAACTGGTTCCAGAGCTCGGGGAGGGAAGACTTGGGTCTGAGAGGGAGGACTTGGCTGGGTGAAAATACTTCCTACCTCAGGGAAGCTCTGGAGATTTCGGTCCCCTTAAAACTGAAGCACCCCAGCCTGAGTATGAGCTTGTGTCATCTGCAATAGAGGTGGGAAGTACTCTTTGAGAAGGGCTTCCTGTGAGTGTCGCCTTGCTGCTGTGCACCTGGCCTGCCCTGCACTGTCTCGTATGGGCCCTGGACCCTGCTGGCCTTGGAATCCAAGTCTCAGCCTGCTGGAGGGGGCAGGACCTCTGGGACCCACACTTGCGGTCCTGGGAGCTTTGGTAGTGGGGCCCATGTGCTCGGCCAGTGCTGTGGGCTGCTCGTGCCCTGGGTGAGCCAAGTCTGTTCTGGGCCAGCAGCCTGAAGTGGGGTGGTGGGAGCCGAGGTGACTGGGCCAGTGACCAGGGTGGGGAGGGTGATGAGCTTGGACCAGGACCTGGGTCCCCAAGCCCAAAATGGTGTGGTCCGAGGGCTGCAGGGTGGGGCTCAGTGACTGGGGAGCTGGCCTGGTGAGGACCTGTTGAGGGGAGTGGCAGCCTGGAGCCCCTGCGGTGAGAAGCAGCCTGAGGTGTTCTTGAGAGAGCAGGGGCCCCAGGCTCTGTGCCCAAAGGCTCTGCTGAGTGTGAAGAAGGGCTGGGGCTCCCTGCCTCTCTGCAGGCACGCGACCCCACAGTCTCCCTGGAGCCTCATTTCCCATTTCATTGGACCTGGGAGAGGCATTTGAGGGGGTGATGCTTTCTGAATACTTGAGCTCATCCTGAGCCCTAGCCCCTGTGTGAGGCTGAAGTGCCCTGTCTCTCAGACCCAGTTCCAGGCTGCGCCCCCAACACCACAAAGTGCTCCTTCTGGGCAGGACTAAAGACCTCCAACCCAGCTCCTGGCACCAAAAAAGCAATTAAATGGCTTTAAAATGGAGTCATGGCGAGCATGGTGGAGGTGGCACTTATGTCCTTGTGGTGGAGGGAGAGAGGGAAGCCTCACCTGCTGACCGGAAGTGGGTCATGGGCCGTGGTTTCCCATGGGAAACTGGTGGTACCAGAGTTGTGGAGGTGACCCAGGCCTGAGGCCTCACTGACTGGCAGCTTGGGGTGAGGCATTGTCACTGAGCACTGTCCTCGCACCCCCAACTGTGTGGGGCGAGGAGACAGATGTGGGGTCAGCCGGAGGGAGCTCAGACTGCGTCACCATCTTGTGGGTCTTGGAGCCACACAGAACAGACCTGCAGGGGAGAGTAGGGCTGGCCCCCGTGACAAGGGGTCCTGGGTGCTGGTCCGCTAGCAGATCATGGACGTGACACCCACCCCAGCCCCTCCTCTGACCCCTCAGCAGGGAGGAATGTGGTCCAGGCGCAGAGGCTGGCCGATGTGGACAGCGAGCTGGCTGCCATGCTGCTGACCCCTGGGCTGGTTAGCCAGGGACCCCGGGGCAACGCCCGCGAGATGGATGCTGTACGCAGGCGCAAGCTGGAGAGGATGAGGTCCGTGCGTCTGCACGAGTCGGGAGCGGAGTCTGTAGGCCGCAGAACTGCAGTGCTGGTGAGCGCTTTGCACACAGGGTCTCCGGAGGCCGGGTCCTCGAGCCCCTCCCACTCTCCACCAGTCCAGTGCCAAGAGAGGAGACAGTGGGATCTGAGCCACTAGAGTGGTGGCCAGAGCTTCTAGGAGAAGCCAGCTCATGCCTAGCTTGGTGGAACCCTGGGAGCTTGGATTTAAGAAAGCCACAAGGGATTCTGAGGCCCTGCACCAAGCTTGAGTGTCTTGGGTTGTTGTGTAATCACCCTGACCAGCACGATTCCTTCATTTGGCTGAAATCTAAATAGACCCGTTCATAGTTTGCAGCTAAGGGGGGCAGGTAGCTGGATGTAGTGGCACATGCCTATAATCCCAGCACTCTGGGAGGTTGAGGCAGGAGGATCACAAGCTTGAGCTCAGCCTTGGCAACTTAGTAACTTGGTGAGATTTTGTCTCAAAATAAAAAGTAAAGGTGCTAGGTTTCAAACCCAGTGCTGGGAGATTTTAGAAGGAAGGAGAGGCAAGGTGTTGATGGGGAGCCCTTATGTCAGGGTGGCCTGCGTGTGACCCAGCACGCTGCCCCAGGCCCTGGGGAGAGCCCATGCCCAGCGTGAACAGCACTGCGCCTGCTCAGAGGGCTCCTGGGAGCATGTGGGGAGACCCCACCTGCATGGGCAGCGGGCTGGGTGCTGTGTGGACAATCAGATGGAAGGAGGAGCAGCCTCCTCCCAGCCACACAGCCAAGGGAGAGGCAGTGGTGATTTTCCAGAGGAAATTGTCCCCAGGGAGGGTCTGGCCCACCAGGGCACTCAGGGGCCTCGTGTCCACAGGTCCAGCAGAGCACACGCATGCAGCACTCCCGGGACCTGCAGGTCATTGACGCCTACCGGGAGCGCACCAAAGCAGAGAGCATTGCCAGCGTGCTGAGCTTGGCCATCACCACGCAGCACACGCTGCACGTCACACTGGGCACGGCCGAGTTCTTCGAGTTCGTACTGAAGAACCCCCACAACACACAGCACACGGTGTCCATCGAGATTGACAACCCTGAGCTCAGGTGAGTGGCCCTGCCTGGTGCCCCATGCCCTGCCCCGTCCTGTCCCCTCTGGGGCTGGCTGGCTTCTCACCGCTGTGCCCCCTGCTGCAGCCTCATCCTGGACAGCCGGGAGTGGAGGTACTTCAAAGACACCACTGGTCTGCACACACCGCTGGAGGAGGACATGTTCCACCTGCGCGGTGACCTGGCTCCCCAGCTCTACCTCCGCCCCCGGGAGACCACCCACATCCCCTTCAAGTACCAGAGCTTCTCCATGGGTCCTCCAGCTCCTGTGCAGGTGCAGAGTTGGGAAATTCTGTCCTCCTCTTCAATCTCACATGTCCCATCTGCAGAGGGTGGGATCAGCGCTCGGCCCTTGTGTGTCCCCCTTGTCACTTGCAGGCCCTGTACCCCTGAAGACCATAGCCCTGACCCTTCTGTCCTCCAGCTGGTGGGGACAAGGGCGCAGGAACAGCTCCTTCTCATAAACCTGGGCAGAGCTAGGCCAAGATATCTAGTGTGTAACCCTCGGTCCTCACTGTGGCCTTTGCCCCATGTGGTCAGCTGGGAGCCTGGACCAGGTGTGTGCAGGAGGGCAGGTTCGTGTTGCAGCTTCTGGCCGAGTGCTGAGGTGCCATGGCCCCGTGGCTATGGCTGCCTGTGTGGCCGGGCCTCAGGATAGAGCCTGACAGCAGGCTGAGGGAGCACCATGCCCGATCCGACCCTGGGATGCAGCCCCTGACAGGCTCTGCTCTGCTGCCTGCCCCACTGGAGACACTGGTCAGGAAGACAGCAGCCCAGAGAGCTGGTGTGTGAGGACATTTGTGATGCCCAGGAGCTCCTGGACCTGGGTGTCCAGGGGTGGTTGCTGCCGGCGCCTGTGACAGCTGTGCTGACCGGTGTCTTGCAGGCCTCCGCTGAGCTGCGTGTGGAGAAGGGCAGGGACGCTGGAGCGCCCTGGAAGCCCAGTGCCATGCCTACTAAGCATGCCAAGGTGAGGGGCAGAGGGCCACAGCCATCCCCATTGTCCCAGCCTGCGCTGTGAGCAGGCATCCTCTGTGTGGACACTGAGAAGCGGTTCCTTAGTTGGTCCTGCCCCCGCCCACTGTCTCTGCTGGCTAGAGGGGAGGGATCCTGGCTGAGCTCAGGGCCTTGCTGGTGGCCTTCTCCTGCCCAGCAGGCCACAGCCCGCCCCAAAGACAGCTCAGTGAGGCCCAGACACAGGGCGGCCCTGCTCCCAGGCCCACTGCCAGAGGGCCTTGCATTATTTTACTTGTGTGTGGAACTCAGCTTTGGCTTCACGCAGGGAGCTCCCTGCTCCTTACCTTGCACTGAACTAAACCGAAGGCTAGAGCTTCCCTCCTGATGCTCGCTTGGGGAGCCCTGGCCACCCTATCCTGTCCCCAGCAGTTTGGGGAGGAACGTTTTCCCCATCAGCTTAGACAGGACAAAGGGAGAGAGTCCACATAGCCCGTGTGCTGTCCTGACACCAGGGCTGCCCTGTCCTGTAGGTCCTGTTCCGCGTGGCCAGCGGCAAGCCCCTGGCTGTGCTCTGCCTGACGGTGGAGCCCCAGCCCCACGTGGTGGACCAGGTCTTCCGCTTCTACCACCCAGAGCTCACTTTCCTGAAGAAGGCCATCCGGCTGCCCCCCTGGCACACGCTTCCAGGCAGGTTCCTTCCTCCCTGTGGCCAGCACCGTGGGGTTCAGCCTAGTGGGATGGGTGTCTGTCTCCCCAGAGAGGAGAGGCATCGTGA
Source organism: Dinomys branickii (assembly GCA_004027595.1). Taxonomy (NCBI): domain Eukaryota; kingdom Metazoa; phylum Chordata; class Mammalia; order Rodentia; family Dinomyidae; genus Dinomys; species Dinomys branickii. The sequence continues at coordinate 61,236 of PVLD010008551.1, forward strand.
AGCTGCCACGCCGCCACGTGGTGGGTGGTGACTCCTGCCACCTGCCTTGCTGGCTTCACACAGGCGCTGCTGGGCGCCTCTGAGGTGGCAGGATACACACTTGGCGGCTGAGTCCCTCTCCTAAATCAGACGTGAGGCCTGTGCTGGGCTGCCGCTTCCTTAGGCAGCTCCGCATAGTCTAGCTCTGCCCTAGAGTGAGGCAACGTCTGTGTGCTTGGTGCCACTTCCGTTTACCTCGTACTTACCCCTCTGGGTGCCGGGTCCAGTGGCAGCCTTGTCCCTGTCCCTGCACCCACACCGCGTGTGTGCCTCTTGGGTACGGTGGTGGCATGGTCCCTGCTCCCTATTCCAGGTGCTCCTGTGGGAAGACCTGGGGAGGAGCCTGCAGTGCATGTGCGGTGCAGTGACCCTAATGTCATCTGTGAGGCCCAGAATGTGGTACGTGCTCTTGGCCCCTTGGGCAGGTCCTCTCAGCAACCCTTCCCGTCCTCCCTGTGGTTCTGTCCGGGCACCGGGCAATGTGATTTCCTCTTGTGCTGAGGGCGTTGGACGTTGTGATGGGCGCTCCAGGAGTGTCTTGTTTTCTCTGCCAGCAGATCAGCTCCCTGCACTGAGATGTTAAAAGGCAGGAAGCAAATGGCAATTAAGGCACTTATTAATTACCGTTGTGATAGGGATAACAGCAATAATTGCATCATGACTGGTTAGGAAGCCAGATAGACTCTGTGGAACGTAATTATTGAAATCGATGTGAAATCAAGCAGCCAGTGATTTTCTCTCCCAGTGCACAGCGCAGTGTGTGCTGCTAGTGCAGGAGAGCACACTGTGGGGGCGGGGCCACACCTGCCTGGGCTTTAGAGCCCTTGGCCCCCACCCCTGAGGTGGCTCACCAGCGCTGACACATTCCACGCCCGTGTGCAGGGCCCTGGGGAGCCCCGGGATGTGTTTCTGAAGGTGGCCAGCGGGCCCAGCCCGGAGATCAAGGACTTCTTTGTCATCGTTTATGCGTGAGTAGGGGAGCTCGGGAGTGGGCGGATGTGAGGGGGGGCGGATGGGGCAGGTGGGGGGGTCTGTCCTGTCCCTTCTGCCCCAGACCAGGGCAGGTGACTGTGCCTTCACTCTGGAGCCTGAGCCTGTGGCTCCCTGTGGAAGTCTGGGGTCATCAGGCCTGGAGAGCAGGTCCCCAGCTCCAGGGTGGCATGGGTGGCCAGGGGGACTTGGGACCCGCTGCACACCTTCCAACAGAAAGGTCAAGGTGGCTTGTGTCCAGCCAGAGCTGAGAAGGACCTCGGCTCTCCCCTTAGCCTGGAGCCCCCAGGGAATTTGCACAACCTTTCCGGAGAGTGTGTCCTCAGCATCATCTTACAACAAAGCCAGGGCTCTGGGGCAGCGTTGTGGCTGAGGATGGGAGTGGATGCTCAGTCCCTCCCTGCACAGGGATCGCTGGCTGGCGGCGCCCGTGCAGACATGGCAGATCTGCCTCCACTCCCTGCAGCGTGTGGACGTCTCCTGCATCGCGGGCCAGGTGACACGCCTGTCCCTTGTGCTCCGGGGGACGAAGACTGTTAGGAAAGTGAAGGCCTTCTCCTCCCACCCCCAGGAGCTGAAGGTACAACCTCAGGGCATGGGTGCTGGCTGGTGAGGCAGGGTAGGCTCACACTGGACTGGTGTGTTCTGGTGACCGCTCTTGGGGCATCTTCAGAGGGACTTGGCCCATGAAGACCTGAGACATGGGAAGAAGGACATGGTGGGTGAGGGAGGTGGTCTGGGCTCTGGGAAGTCGAGGAGTCAAACCTATGGGTTCTCCGGGGATCAGGGCTCAGGTGCAGGGAGGCTGCTGTTGAGAGGGGTGCTGCGTGCTGACTGTTCTCTCGCCTTTGAAGACAGACCCCGCAGGTGACTTCCTGCTGCCCCCTCATGGGGTGCAGGATCTGCACGTGGGGGTGTGTCCCCACAGGGCTGGCAGCCGTTTCGTGCACCTCAACCTGGTTGACGTGGACTTCCACCAACTGGTGGCCTCCTGGCTCCTGTGCCTCTCCTGCCGCCAGCCGCTCATTTCTAAGGTCTGTAAGGGGGACATGCAGGTGGGAGGCTCCTCTGGAGGGCTGCTCTGACTGTCATGGACCGACTGAGCTCCCCAGCGTTGGGGCCGGGCTGCATGCACAGGAGTGGAGAAGGCCTGGTGATAGCACCTGTGAGCATGGGCACAGCTCTCTTGCCTTTGTCCTTAGGCCTTCGAGATCACCATGGCAGTGGGGGAAGGGAAGGGCGCTAACAAGCGGATCACCTACACTAACCCCTACCCGACCCAGAGGGCCTACCGCCTGCACAGCGACCGCCCAGACCTGCTGCAGTTCAGGGAGGACTCCTTCCAGGTGTGACCTGCTGGCCTGGGACAGGTGTGGGGTGGGCTGTGCCAAGGGCTTTGAGTGCTAACGCCCCATTGTCTGAGAACTTCTGCGTTTCCCTTTGGAAATGGGCAAGGCTCAGGCAAGGCCTGCAAGTTGCAGTCTGGTCAGTGCAGCTTTTCCAAGGGCCTCGGGTAGCCCCCCTGTGCTGGACACTGAGCTCTGGACAGGAGCTGCCTCGGGCCTTGGCTGACCTCTGGGCACTGGCTCTCAGGTGGCCCTGGATGCTGTGAAGGCTGACGGTCATTATTGGGAGTATATGTACCCTGTGTCCCATGTCTGGAAGTGACCAGTGAGGAGTGGGCCGCTGCAGGTGGGCATGACAGTGGACTCTGTGTTCTTTCCAGGTGGGGGGTGGCGAGACCTACACCATTGGTCTGTGGTTCGCATCAGGCGGGAGACCAGGCCAGGAGGAGATCCTGATCTACATCAACGACCACGAAGACAAGAACGAAGAGACCTTCTGCGTGAAGGTCACCTACCAGTGACCTGGGCCTGAACTTGGCTGATGGGCGAAGTGTGCCATGGCTGTTTGTGTGATATCCACATCCAGCTGAGGTGCTGCTCATGATGACCACATCCACAGGGCCAAGTTCCCGGGCTGGAGCATGAGCCCTGGCAGGGGCGGTGGCAGGGGCTGTGGTGGTGGTGGCCCAGCCCTTACTCTTGGCGTGCACAAGAACCACTTTGTTCTTCTGTAGCGCATGGAGGTCGTCACCGTCTATAACTTTGTTTGGATTTGCTTTTAGCAAAGTGTATTTTATAAATCGTCCTAAGTGATAAAATTATATTTTTCTTACTGGATTTTGTACAGACAATATATTATGTGCTACAGTGTTTGACAGCAGTCACTTTGCATTTGTTTTTAATAAGGTACTGAATGAAGCATGTGCTTGCCATGCTGCTCTGATGGTGCTCGTGAGAGTCTCCTGCTGCCACTGGGTCGGGAAGCCTGGCCTCCCCAAGGAGGAGGAGGAGGAGGTGCTGAGAGCCCAGGCAGGCCAACGTAGGGCCAGTGGTGGGGGGCGGAGGTGGATGGATGTGGCCAACGTGCCAGGCAGTGGCTGCTCAGAGATCTCATGTCCCCATAGATGTGCACAGGGACCAACACGCCTCTCAGGAGACAGTTGGTGACAGTTGGTCTCCCCACCTCAGGACAGCTCCCTGAACAGGACACCAGCTGTCTGTCCCATGCATTGCAGGAAGAGGCCATGTGTGCGTGTCAGTCAGATCTTGCAGGTTGGAGGCCAGCCTCTTTCTCAACTCCTTGCTGGAGATGCTTCCTCAGAGGGGGGTTGTAGGGCTCTGAAGCCCTGCCTTCTGGGAGAGGGAGCAGGAACTCATTGGCATCTCCTCCCCTTTTGGTGAGGGCCCTAGTTGGCCCTGTGGGGCTTAGGCCCAGGTAGAGAGGTGGACCCGGGCCCAGGAGCCACCACTGCTGCCTACAAGGCTGAGACCAGGATGCATGGCCATTCAGGGTCTCGGGCTCTTAGTGACCAAGCCTGCTGCCCATGACACACTCCCATGTGTACCTTGGTGAGATGCCACTCATTCTGCCCCTTGGACTTCCCTATAGGACAGCATGGCATGGTGGTGCCTGTGTGAGAGCACTGTTACTGTTCTGGTGAGGAGCAGGGAGCCATGGTATCCAAGGGCAGTGTCCCAGGCTTGGGGAGCAGGTGGCCATGCTGCTCCGGGGCAGGTTGGAGGCAGTGAGCTCCCTGCAGGTGGGAGGACACAAGGGTGTTATTGAGCTGATGAGAGGGTCCCCAGGCCCACAAGAGAGTGGTGGCCTGGCCCAAGCACCCCCCTCCGGAGCCATGCTCCTGCCACACCCATGCCTGGTCAGGCCTGGAGGGCGGGGCTCCTCCTGAGACAGGCATGGAATGTACCCCCAGTACTGGCCTTCCAGGGGGCCCCAGGAAGTGACCAGTGGGTGGCACTGAAGGCTAACGGAGGAGCAGTGAGGTTCAGATATGAAGAAACGGGGCATCTGTGTTAGGAAGGACTCAGTCCCCTCTGGGCAGCTGACGGAGGGCAGTGCAGGGAAGTGGAAAGCAGACCAGAGTCCAAGGGTCAAGTGTGCAACCAGAGTGGGTGCCACACTTTAGGGGTGGGAGGACAGGTACCAAGGCTGGAGGCTCTGAAGTCTCCCCTGGTCCTGACTGCAACCCTCAGTTCCTTCCTAGGCCTGAGCTCCCCATCATTCCGCTCTGTGGCCTCCCACCTTACCATGGCATCCTTATGAGGCAGGAACTGGCTCTGGGCACTGTGCACTCTCCTCTTGGGCTGGGCAGGGGCTGGGAGTGACGCTGGGTGTCCTTTTGCCTTTACGCGTGAAGAGGCATAAGGTCAAGACTCTTTTCCTGGACACAGGACCCAAGCCTAAGGCTGCTGTGTGCTCTGGGCTGCAAAGGATTTTCCAGTCCCTTCCTGGTGAACCCTGAAGGTTCTCAGAGGACGTTCAGAGTGGACTAGCTCTGTAATTCTTCAGGTGATTTACATGAGAAAGCAGCTGCAGGAAGCACCCCCTCTCCCTTGCCTTCCTCTGCCGGGAGGCTGATAAGGCTGGGAGCCTAGCTGCTTTCTACTTGCACAAAGCAGGCCCTCTTTCAGAGGAGCCTTATCTTCCCCATCAGGGGCGTTTCTGCTGTAGTATTTTATCCCCACCTTCCTCTGGCCCTGCTGAAAGCTGTGTTTAGCTAAATGGAGTCAAATGAAAGCCAGAGGAGCTGCTTTGCTTTCTCACATCTGATGTGGTTTAATGCTGTTTGTCTCCATTTAGAGATAAATTAAGACACTTTAAAAAAATTGTTATTCTAGGGTACAAGAGGCTGGGGAAACAGCCATTATGTATCCCTAACAGTGCTTCCCTTCCTAGTGACTGGTGGAGGTGCTCAGCTCTGACCTAGAGCCCCAGGGGTGGGAGTAGTTGGCCTGTGTTTGCTGTGGCCTCTGCACAGTGGGGACTGGTGTGGGTTAGGGTTAGGGTTAGGGTTTTGTCCTAGCAATGAGAAAATAACTAAGTCACAATTTGGGGTTCTGGGTGGACACATTTTAGGGGGACATTAATTAACCCCTGTAAATGAGGGGTAGGATGACCATTCCTCAGTCATTCATCCTCCAACTTGCAGGCAGTTTCCAAAGCTCCTGTAACAGTCTCAGCAAGGCCAGGGAATCGCAGGAACACGACCAGCTGGAGGTGGGCACCTGGGCATAGAGAGGACTCTGGGTTCACAAGGGCTCCTGAAGACCAGTTCAGATGTTGTCACCAGCAGATGATTGGTGATTTCAACTGCAGGTGAGACACCCTGGGCATGAAGGGTGCTCACATTCTGCACCTGCCAGGCCACCTAGAGGACCATGCAGTCCCCCAACACCCACAAGATAAAAGAGAAAAGGTTTAGTTTAGCTCACAGTTTATAGAGGTTTTAGTCCATCATTGGCTGGCTCCAGGACAGAGCAGGCTGGGAAAGGATCATAGCAGAGGAGAGAAACAGTCCATGGCAGGGCAGCAGGAAGCAGTGAGCAGCAAGCCTTCCTTTCCCTTTTTATTTCATTCAGACTTTGAGCCCATTGGTTGGTCCTCTCATGGCCAGGTTGGACCTTCCCATTATCCACACACAGAACAGGGCTAAAGTCATCAGTGGGCTAATCCAGTTATCACACGCCCCTGATCCAGCCACTTCCCAAAAGCCCCACCTGGGAGTGCTTGAGGTTTTGGAAGACATTTTAAATATAAACATAACAGCAACTTTATCTGGGAAATAAGGTTTTTGTGGATGTCATTAAAGGAGGGGTCAAGTTGGATCTCACTGTGTTAGGGTGGTCCCTCAACCCAAGGAATGTTCTTCGGAGATGGAAGAAAATGAGACCTGACTTTGTATTCCCATGGCCAGCTAGAGGGGGTGTGGTTTCACTGACAGTTATCGCTCCATTACCTCAGTTGCTTTCCTGAGGGTGCCATGGGGTCACCAGTGTCTTCATGCCACCTCTATAGTTGCTTTGGCAGTTGTTCTCTAGGCTGGGCTGCTGGGAGCTGCAGGCTTGGCTGGCAGCTGTGATACCTCTGTCACTCTGGGCCACCACTGCTGCCTCTCTAAGGAGTGGCTGGAAACTGGTGCTCAACAGGACAGAGATGGGGAGGACTGGGGGCCACTGCTGCTATTCCTGAAATCTCTAAGCCCTTAGTAGGTCATGATGAGCACAGCAGCCCCGTCTGGAAATCCCTCAGAAGTAGGGGTGATTGTGATTTTATCCCATTTCAGCAGAAATGCAGAGGCTGTCGATCAAGCCACTGCCTCTCTCACAGATGGGCAAAGCTATCTCCCTGACAGCAGAGGTGTCCTAGATGTCCCATGGTGCTCTAGGAGATGTTTGCTTCGGCTAAGGTGGCCTTGAAATACAGACCTATTCTGGATGACTCCACCCTGCAGCCTCCAGATACCTCTTTCCCTTCTCTGTCACTACTTCAGAAGTCCCCAGGTAGTTCCATACAGTGCAGGAAACTATGTGTGGGAGCCCACTGTCTTCTGTACTCTCCCATGGTCGTCCTGCAGGCTCCCTCCTGTGCCATTAACCCCTTGTACTGCAGCACAGTTTCCTGTAGAGATGCACTTGGCCTCCTCTGGCCTGCTCATGATTTTTATCCTGGGATGAGCAGGTTGCACTAAGAGCTGCTGACACTAAGTGCTCCCTTCCCTGAAGAGCTCCAGAGACTGGCAGAACAAGGAACCCAGACCAGCAGAGCCCTCCATTGCATGAGCGGGGAAAGCCCCAGAGAGCAGCAGAAGCTGCTAGAAGAGCTCCAAAAAGATGCCAGGGGCCTATGAGCCTGGGTTGCTGAGGCCAGGAACCATCAAGAGCTGTGATGCTAAGGGCTGCCAGCCGCTGGAACCAAAGCTTGGAGCCACTAACACTAGGGAGTTGCACTTTTCCCACTCATGATTTCTATCTGAATTGAACAGAAGAACCCCCAGCTCATTGGAAACACTTAGACAGAAGGGGACACATGGAGAAGACAGTTATCTGATGACTGGGACAGACGCAGCTTGAACTTGGAGAGGCCTCGATGGGCACTTTCTGGGGGCCAGCTTCCACGAGGACCCAGCCTTATGCCCCTCAACCTGAGACTTCTGGTCTCCAGAACTATGGGAAAATAAAGTTCTTTTGTGTAAATCACCACCCAGTTTGTAGCAATTTGTCATGACAGCTCTAGCAAAGTAACACCGAAGAGGTTTGGGAGGCCCACAGCCCTGCTGGTCTTAAATATCCATATAACCAGCAAGTCAAGCCCTTGGGAAGGGAGACCCCATGTAAATCTAAGGAGTACCTTCAACAACAGGATGATCCTTTGGTTCTGTAGAGAAACCCCCTTCTAGAAGGTTCCAGTGTCTTCCTGAAGTTCCAGTTCCCATTTTAAGCTTTCAGTACCTTGCCAAAGATTCCAGTGCCTTCCCAAAGATTCCAGTGCCTTCCTGAAAGTTCTGATGTCTTCCAGGAAGTTCCAGTGCCTTCCTGAAGCTTCCCATGGCTTTCTGAAGATCCCAACTCGCACTGAGCTCCCAGTAGCAGAAAGGCAGTGTCTTTGGGGCTGCAGGCTGCATGTCCCTTGGGGCTGCAGGGTACATGTCCCTTGGGGCTGCAGGGTACATGTCCTGTACCAGATAATGGTCAGCTCACACTTGCTCTTCTCTTTTGAGAAGACCTTGCCCACAGCAGAGTCTGACTTTAGGAAATTTCAACTAGCCACGCCCAACTTTTGGCAGAACTGAACCAATGAAATGGTTTTGAGTCCCCTTTGACAGATATAGCCGTTTAAACTGACATCTAACATCTTCCAAGCAAGGAGGCCCCAGAACCTCACCACCTCAGGTGAGCTGATTTTTTTGGAGGTGAAAATACTGTTGGTTGAGGACCACTAGAAGAGCAATGACCATAGGTACATCCTTGGGCAGCAGTGCTCTGACAAGTGGCTGCAGCCACCCTGAAGTCCTGAAGTCCTGAGGTCCAATGACCATGACTCCTGCAGGCACCTTTCAGTTTGCCATGGGAGGCCATCTACTCCTGCTGTGTTCTGCTTGAAACTATTTTTCTTTTTTAGAAATATGGATTATTAGATTTTTGCTTCTCACCAAACTCAGCATAAACTTTGCATCTTCTCAACAGCTTCCTCATTGAGTACCTGGGCTCCAGCTCTGGCAGCCAAGTGCTGGGGCTTCTGGTGGGTGCAGAGGTGACAGTCCCCAGAGCCCACGGGCCATGGATAAGGAGGAGGCACAGGATGTCAGTGCAGAGAGGGCCTGGGGATGTGGCTCACCGTGCAGAGGACAGAACTTGCTGCGAGGCCTGGATATGAATGGGAGATCACCCCAGAGAGGGAGGTCCTCACCATTGTGAGGATAGCAGGGAGACCTGCAAGGGACAGCACCCCAACCTCCTCACCAAGCTTGCAAGCTACTCCCCAGGCTCACCCAGGTGAAGCATACTTTGGGTCAAGAATTTAACCAAACACTTGCATTTGGTTTTGCTCTGGCTGATTAATTCAGTTAGTTAATCTCTCTTTTTTTAATAAGGGAGGACATGGGAATTATAAAAAGTAGGAAGTTTTTAATAGTGGAGAAGGATTGGTTTAGTGCTTTGCTCTGTGTGTGTGTATGTGTGTGTGTGTGTGTGTGTGTGTGTATGTGTGTGTGTGTGTGTGTTTGTATCAAACACCCTGCATTCATGGCTGTGCCTGTGTCTCTGTCCCTTCTAGAAGGTTCCTTAAGAGAGGCCACACTGCTAGGAGACCATGGTTTTGAGGTAGGTTCCCCAGGAGCCAGTTACCTGGGAAACACCAGTAGTGAGTAGCTGGGGAAGGGAAGGACCCATATTTGCCTGTCTCTAGTTGTGTCCTTCACCCTCCCTGAGCCCTGAATTCTGGCCAGTGTGTGCGTAGGCCAGAGAAAGCTAGGATGGCAAGTCGAGGCCTGGAATGAAAATGAGAGGTCACCCAGAGTCCTGGATGGGGAGCACATCTACCCTGGTCTCACATTTCCTTTTTAATTTATGGCTCAGGCTGCAGGAGGGCGGGACACTGGCAGGTCAGGCACGGGGAGGGCAGTGCCCTGAAGCCCAGCCAGGTCTACTAGCTTCCACTGGTCCTGCAGGTCACTGTGCTCACAGCCTCATGTCCGGGCCTACATGGGTCTCACAGTGAGAGAAGCACCTTCCTCCAGCCCAGGTGGCTCTTGCCACTGCGTTTTGAACACATGGGATCAGTAAGCCAGGGACAGAGCTCCCTGACCAGGTGGCTGAGCTGCTGCCCTGCGCAGTCATGGGCCTGCGAGCCCAGGATGACATGAGGTGAATCCATGGTAGTGTTTGAGTCCATATGGGCGGCCTCAACAGAATACTGCAGACTGCTAACCTCAGTACAGACTGATCACTCATGTTCCAGAGGCTGGATGTCTGTGGCCAAAGTGCCGGCACATGGGTGTCTGGTGAGAGCCTGTCCCTGCTTGATGGTGGCTTCTTGCTGCGTCCTCACTTAGGAACAAGCAAGGCAGTTCTTGGGGCCTCTTCTGTGAGGGCACTAACCCCATCTCCAAGGGCACAACCCCTAGCCCCTGCCCCCATGTACCCCTTCTCTCACCATCACTCAATGATTAGGCTCTGCCATAAGAATTCGGGACACAGGGACCTTCAGACCCACCTCTGCGGTGGTAGTCATCTCAGCACCCTCAGAGGCTGAGGCAGGAGGATAACAAGTTTGAACATAGCCTGGTTGACTAAGCCACTAAGCCAGATCCCATCTCAAAAAAATAAAAAAGGACTGGGAACATAGCTCAGTGCAAAGGTCCTTGGTTCAATCGCTAGCATGACAAAACAGCACAGACAAAAAACCCATTCAGTCAGTGGGCTGGAGGTGATGCTGATGGCCGTCACAGTGTGGTGGGCCTTGTCCATCAGGGGAAGGTTGGAGGGAGAGCAGGGACAGAGGCTCCAGCTGCTGTCCCCATGTCCGTGGGGGTCTGTAGCCTGTGGCAGGTCCCCCTAACTTCTTACTCAGACCCACAATCACATGAGCCAGTTCCTTAAGTAAACATTTCCACATGCACTCTGCTGGTGCCCCTCTGAGGAAAGACCAGCAGACACTGGTGGGTAGGCCACAGGGCTCAGGAGCACCACAGTCTCCTCTGCTGCCTTTACAGAGAGCTGCACCACCTACTGCCTCCTTGTCCTGGGGATGTCTGGCTGGGCATGTGTATCCGTGAGGTGGTTGATGCTGGGGTGGTCGATGAGGGACAAGTTCCAGTGGGGACGGACAAGGGAGAGAGGTCAGTTGGCCACTTGACCATCCAGAATACAAGCTGCTCCTGGATTTTCCTCCCCTCTCGGGAACCTTGAATATAGAGGGTGCCTGGGCCTTGAGCTTGAGGGCCACCCCAGAATCCTCATCCAGAGGTCACGGAGGCTGGGTCAGCCTGAATGACAGCAGGCTGCACTAAACACGTTCTCCAGATCCGTGGTGCTGAGCAGCAAGACTGACCATCATACAGGTTCCTATCACCTGTCCGAGGTCACAGGGCAACGGTAAGGGCAGAGGCCTCTCTTCACCCATTGGCCAAGTGCCTGGCTGCTGCCCTATGGTGGATGACTTTTAGAAGGTGAGTTGGTGCAGGGTGAGTTCTGATGGTCACCTGCAATAACCACTGTGACAGGAAGCTGGGAAAATAGAGATAGAAATCACTGAGCATTTTAAAACAGATGCTGCTGGAAATGATTTATTTCTGGGAGCAGCACAGCCTGGAAAGACTTGGGAGCCTGGGCAAGATGGAGAGGGATCTGGTTGCCCCTCAGGGCCTGTAGACCTGGTCTCTGCCTGGCCTCAGGCTGGGTGGGTGCTGCTTAGGGGCCACATGCAGGGGCCCTGGGAGAAACAGACGTGGGTTTCAGAGTGGTGTTGGGGTAGCAGGACATGGCCACTCAGCACCCACAGTCCTCGCTGGTGCACTCCTGCTGCACGTGGCTGTTGGTGGTTGCCCCAACTGGCCGGGTGGGCTGTTAGGTCCTTTATTCTGATTGCAGAGGGAGCCCACCCACTCACCACTCTGTCCTTTCCTCAGCCTTGGGCTCAGCGTGGTACTGTCACTCATGAATAGTCCCGGGACCGAGTGTTGGTGGAGGGAACCCCAAGAGCACAGGAGGAGGGGGACACAGGGCCAGTGTGGCCAGTGCATAAAACGGGCAGGCTGGCCTCTTCTGCCTTGTTGATCTCCATGCACCCCAAAGCCCACCATCAGCTTGGAGGTTACATCCCAAGGGGGGAGGTGTCACATGGCACCTGACCATGGGTACCCTGCCAGTGCTCTGGTACAGTGGAAAGTGATGGCCGTGTCTCTGGCTTGAACCTTGTAAAGGTTCCACGTGGGCCATCAGTGGGCTTTTGTAAGATGGGAGTAATTCTTAGGTTATGTAGGGGGAACCAGGTCTTCCCTTGGCCCTGTTGGCCAAGAGTGTCCTTGGGGATCAGCCTGCCCTTCAAGCTGGGTGCAAGCTGGTGAGAACACAGGGCTAAAGCTGACCCAGGGCTACCGGTTGGCACACCCAAGCCAGTGTCCCTGTGTCATGTCCATCAGCATCGAGGTAACATTGGCTGCATCTGCCTGTGTCCTTCTTGTGTCCCTGGGCTTGGAACACGGGGGTAAAAGCAGTGGATGAGGCAATTTTGTGCCCCGCAGTGCTGCCAAGCCGACATCCCCCAGGCTGCATGGCTTTGTTTTGTCTCTGCTCCTGGTTCTGAGCAGTCCTGGTGGCCCCGTCCTGTGTGAGCCTTGGGCAACCCCTGAGCCTCTGCTTGAGGGCACAGTGACCCCTGCCACTCTCTATGGGCCACCCCAAAGTTCCTGGCATGGGCTCTGCAAAGCCACATGACCCAGGACACAGAGAGCCCTGCCACAGAGCTGCTGGAAGGGTGACCCCTAATGTCCACAGGAACTGGGGTGCTGAGCCTGTGAAGCCTCAGTACAAGTCACGAGTGGTTTGCTGGGATGTTAGAAAGGTCTCTGGACTCCAGCATCAGACCAACAGCGGCTCCCTCCTGAAGACCCTCCTGGTGGGCTGCTGAGGGTCAGGGCTGTGGGGGCTCTGGGGTCTTTGGTGTGGACGATGTGGTAGCCATGCTTGTTTTAGCCAGGGAAGCTTCTGGTTCCCAAGGGACACCACATGCTCGGCTCGAGGGGACCGGAGCACTCTTCCATCACCCTTGCCCTGTTCTGCACTGGGAGGAAACAACGCACAACTTGGCCTGCACCCTCATGCCCCCTTCTGAAGCCTGTGCTGCCCAGTGGCCACTCCCTACCTCCCTGGGTCCCTCCTGTCTGGATCTTCTGCCTGGACCCCTCCTGCCAAGCACCCTGGTGGGACCCCTGCAAGAGCATAGCCTCCAGCCCCTGCCTAGGCCCTGCAGTGGCCCTTGTCTGCTTTCAGATTCGTACCTGGACTACAGAAAGGCAAATCTGTGTGACAGTTTAGGGCGACCCTGGTCCCTCAGTGGGTAGGAGTGGGATCATAGCAGGGCCACCATGAGAGATTCAGCCTGGAGGACCAAAGAACCCACAGGGCACAGCTGGGATGAAGTGCTGCAGGCTGCTGAAGAGATGTGAAGCCCGCAGACCCTGCGACCCCTTTCTGACTCATCCTGAGAGGACCATCCATGGGGATAGAGGCAGAGCAGTTTGCCCAGAGAAATTTTTCAGGGGACTAGGTGTTAGGAGTCCAGGGTCTCAGTCAGGGTCCAGTGTGTCAGTCAGGGACCAGTGTCTTAGTTAAGGGACTCATTTCTTAGGAGGAAACTCGCATTTATTCTACAGAAATCAAGGCTGCAGGACCTCTCTCCCTATGTAGCTGTGTGGCCTACGCAGTAGTGTTCTGAAGGCCACCATGAAGTGTACATGTACACGTGTGTGCTTGTATGAACATGTGTGCATGAGTGTGTGCGTGTGTGTGTGTGTGTGTGTGTGTGTGTGTGTCTGCATGGTTTGCATCAAGTGTTCCTGTCACTCAATGCTGGAGAGGAGGCTGGTCCTGCAGCTCTGTGACATTCAGCAGCTTCCTGTTAGGTGGCAGTGGTGAAGGTGCTGGGAACAGGGCTGGGCCATTGTCTAGGAGCCTCAGGTTCCAGCTGGGTCCTGTCCTGGATTTCTCTTGTGACCCTGAGTGACTGAATTTGGGTTCAGCTGGTTGAGTGATGTGGTTCTTGCTCAGTTCTTGGCCTGAGGAGCTCTTGAGATTTCCCGACCCTGGGCTGTTGCTCGAGGCGGGACAGGAGGCTGGGCAGCCTGGGCCTCAGTCCTGGGGCAGCTTTCTTGCCGGACATCCTGAAAAACCTGCCCTTGCAGCTTTGGCATCTGAACTGCTACACTGTGTCCTGCCCGATCCCCTTGGCCTGCAGCCCTGCCAGTAAATTTTAGGGAAAAGCCTGGGGTGTGGGAGTGTCCCAACTGTGCTGGTACCAGAGCCAGACCCACAGAGGTGCCTGGCCTGCTGAACTCCGCCAGCCTGCCCACTGGTGAAGTTTCCCCAGTAGGGATGCCATGCGTTTCCCAATCTCTGCTTTCTGTTTGCCTGGCTCAATCCTCCTACCATTTTCTCCACACCAGCAGGAGATTTAGGTCCCACAATTTTGGAATGGAGTTACAGCCAGGATGTGCACCCCTCTCCTCTGCAGGGTGGCGCAGGGCACATGACAGGGCTTACGCGGTGTACAGCTCTGTGCCCAGGGCAGTGGGCAACTGTTCCCCGTGTCTCTGCCAAGGACATGGCTAAAATTCCTCAGCTGCCATCCAAAGCCCTTGTGAATGTCCCTTGGCAGTGCCCAGCTCGGCCTCCGGGCATCCACCCCACCACCCAAGGGCTGGCGTGTGGCAGGGCCACATTAGCACATTACCAGCTCTAACTTAATGAAATGTAATTGTGTTCCCAGCTTCTTCTCTGTTCTTTTTTTTTTTTTTTTTTGCGGTACTGGGGATCGAACTCAGGACCCTGTGCTTGCTAGGCAAGCGCTTATTCCACTGAGCTATATCCCCAGCCCCCAGCTTCTTCTCTGAAGAGAATTCTTCCAATTTTATTTTTATTGCTCTAAGCATGGACATTATGATTAGAAGCCTCCTCTGCTTCCTGGTGGTACCGCTTGGGGTGGAATCATCCTGGTCCCATGCCTCTCACTTGTATTCTGCTCACCAGCGATTATTGTGCTAACAAGGCAGAGGCCGTGGCCAGCGAGCCAAAGGCACCTGGTGGGTCATTTTCTAAGGGTAAGAAGTTTTATCCTTGAACTGGTAACTCTTGAATTTCATGCCTCAACAACATTTATTATTTTTTTTAAATAAGAGAACAGTGCAGAATTGTCAACTTTTTTTTTCTTGTGAGACAGTCTCACTCTGCAGTTCATGTTGGCCTTGAACTCACTATGTAGCCCAGGCTGGCCTGGAACTCCTGGCAGTTCTCCTGCCTCAGTCTCCCAAATGCTAGGATTTCAGGTATGCACTACCATGCCTGGCAGAACTGCCAACTTTCTATTTGCCAAATAAGAGCATGAAAAGAATTCTCCCAAACCTGAAGTGTTAGTCTTGCCTGTGTTTCATAAGGGCAGGAATGTGTGAGCCCTCTGTGTGCAAAGGACACGAGGCAGCCGCAGGCGCGGGGCAGTAAGGAGACGCACTGGTCGGAGGAGCTGCCCCCTGTGGCTCCTTGCTTCACTTCCTGGGGGCTGTGGAGACCTCCTGAGTGAGGGGCCTGGTGCTCCACCCCTTGAGGGGGCCCCTGCCCTGAGCTTCAGCCTTGTGGTGTGGACAGGAAGTTCCCAGAAGGCTCAAGAAGGGAGAGGGTGGCTGGAGGCTGATGGTCATCAGGTCAGGAGTCCAGGCAGGTCCCAGCTCCAGGCTGCACAAGGCTCCAGTTTGTGAGGCTTTGGAGCCCCTGCCGCCCTGACATAGTCTTCGGGGTTGCACTCCGGAAGGAAAGTCATGTATAGTGGAGCATGCCTGTCACCCCAGCACTCTGGGAAGCTGAGGCAGGAGGATGGCAAGTTCTAGCCCACCTGGATAACTTAGCAACTTAGTGAGTCTCTGTCTCAAACTAAAAGATAAAGGAAAGGGCCAGAGATGCAGCTTAGCATGAGGGTCTAGTTTCCATCCCACTAAGAAGCAGCACCTGAGCATGCCCGGCCCTGGGGTCCTGGGCTTGTCCACACCTCGTCCTCTCAGGTTTCTCCACCTTGTGGCCAGGAGCAGAGGAACGGTGAGGTGCTCTCACAGGAAGGAGGCGGAGGGAGCAGACCGGCCCCTCAGGCGAGGGTTTCCTGGCAGGCCCTGGTCTCTGGGTGCTGCCACAGCCTATGAAGCCAGTGCATAGCAAGATGCCCTGGTCCCAAAATATGCTTGGCTTTGCTTAAAACCATTTTGAGGAGGAGCCCAGGGTCAGGAAGTAAATGCTTCTGGGGGTCCAGGAGCACTTGGGACTGTGGGAGTGAAGGGGTGTATGCATGTGGCTCTGGGGGTCGTTTGTGGGGGTGGGGGTGGGGGTGGCGCTTCGGGGTAAGGACATTCCCAGATCCATGGCAAATGAGGAGTGAAGACCTAGGGGTCAGCACAGTGATGGCCACTGCCCTCCTTCCTGGTCCCTGCCACTTGCCCAGTGTCCACCAGAGCCTGGGCTCTGCCTTGTCCATTGGGTGGAGGCCAGGGAGTGGCTGTCAGAGAACCCATGGGGACAGCTCATGAAGACGATATAAGTGACCATGGCCCAGGGTAGGGAGACACCCAGGGTCCCAGAGTTCCCAGGGGCTTGGGAACCTAAGTCTGGGTGACCAGCTAGATGGTCTGGGCCAGTGTCCAGCTCAGGGAGCAGATGTGTACGAGGGACCAGCATCCTTAGCTGTTCCTCTGCACCCCAGAGTCAGCTCCTTGGGCAGCAGATGGAGTTCAGCATGGGGACAGCAAGGGAGAGTCAGGGACAGTGAGGGATGGGTTCCAGGCGGAGCAGAGAGCCCACTCCCTTGGGATCTGTGAGTCCTGGCCTCCTCTGACCGTGCTGATGCCCAGAGACCTCCTATGTTGTGGTTCCCATCTGGGTGTTCCCTAAGAGGTTGCACACTCATGGGCCAGGTTTCTGAGGGTGAATGGATTATGGGGGCTCAGCAGGCTCAGTGTTTGGTGGTGGAGCGTGGAAGAGGCAGCTTCTTGGGGGGCACGGCCAGGAGGCGGTTATCTCCCTCCTCAGCTTGGTCCTCTTTCAGCTTCCTGTCTGCCATGCTTTGAGCAGCTGTCTTTCCCCAACCCCTTCCACGCTGTCCCGCCTGGAGTCCACGGACTGAAAGTGTGAGCAGGGATAAACCTCCCCTCCTTCAAGTTGCTGTCTGGTATGGTGTCCCAGGTATGAGAAGAGAAAGTGACTCAGATGCGCCTGGTTCTCTTTTCCATGGCTCCGTGTCTGTCTCTTTGAGTGGCATTTCCAGATGTGCAGGTGGCTCCAGGCTGTGTGAGACCCTCGTCTCTTTTCTTCACCCTCCTTCATCAGGGTGGCATCTGTCCTGTCACTGCCACATGTGTGGAGTCCATTCTGCAGCAGGATATAGGAAGCACAGGAAAGTAGGACGCTCCTGGGACCATCTGTGCCACCCACAGCCATATGCCCCTTTCCTGGTGGGAATAAAGAGCATACCATGTCCCCATGGAACTTGCATCTTGGTGATGGCCTCTGTGTCACCCTGTGGAGCCTGGGTGCCCCCTGAGCACCATGCCCTAGTGCAGTTTGGAGAAAGGTGGCAGCAGGTACATGTGGTGGAGCAGGATGGCGCCCTGCTTGCCCTCCAAGGAGTCCACAAACTTTGCCCTGGGCTGAAGGTGGCCACCAGGCGGGGCTGTTAAACCTCACTGTCTTTGGCACATGGACTTGGGGTACCACTTGGGGCATGGCCCCTCTATCCACCTGTCCTGCTGTCTGTTTCTGAGTGTCTGGTTGGGGTCAGGGGCTGAGGCTGCTGTCCCCACACTGCCCAGGAAGAATAGGTGATGTTGTGACCACTCGCTCCATGTGGATGTGGGGTGCAGGGGTGCTGGGCAGTGAGCACCGGAGAGGACGTGTGTGAGCCATGCTGCACCAGGCACATAGGTGATGGTCATCACGACACCCCATGTCCCTTCTGCTGTAGCAGCGGTCAGGGATGTGGGGGTGTGGCCTGGCAGGGAAGTTCCCACACCTCAGGTCCCAGCCCTGCGGGAATTCTGAGTGATGCTGACCAGATGAGCTTGAGATGGAATCTCCAGCCCTGTAATCCCCAGCAGCTGGGGCAGTACCGCCTGCCCTGGATGCTGCTGAGGAGTTTAGGGAACTGAACCTTGTCCTTCAGGGTGATGAGATGCTTTGTGAGGCTGCGTGAGGATGACAGCTGCCCAGGGCTGGCACCAGTGTCCCTGGGCTCTGGGTTACATGGGTCCTGGGAGTCACTGGAAAGAAGTATATGATGGAAGTTGGGATGAAGTCACAGCGACATGCTGCTCACATGCCGCAGTGAGAGTGTGGGAAGCATTTGTGTCACAGCGAAATGAAGCATCTACTGGGTGCTGTCAGTGTGGACAGGCCTTGGGTCTGGTCTAAGTTCTGGTGGGAAGAACTGGATCCAGTCAATGTTGTCCCACAGTGGGGGGCTCAGAGGAGCTCAGGGGCAGAGTCAAGATAGTCACACAGGTGAGTCCCATGTGGTGGATGCTGCACCTCGTCCCTCTTGCTCCCACTTGGGAGTTCTTGGCAGCTATCTGTGGGGAGGTGTGTGCAGGTCCGGGGCCACCAGACAGTGTGCATGGCCTTGTTGTCTACCCAGGCTCTGCCCGGAGTTCATACTGCCTGTCTGATTCTCTGACACCAGCTGGGTGTCCAACTACCTCTGGGCTCTGGGCTCTGGGCTCTGGGCTCTGGGCTCGGGCTCTGGCTTTCTTGGTGGTTAAGGAATCAGATGTCCCTAAATGGCATAGCTAGCTCTGCCATTTACAAACTTGGTGGCCTGGGGCAGAGTCTGTCTCCACTGACTGCTCCTGTGACATGGTGCTGATTTCAACCCTTTGAGGACCTGGTGGTTTAGGGACACTGAGGCACTCACCCCAGACGTGTGTGTTTAGAGACAGATCAGAACCATGGTCCTCCCAAGCTGTGCTTGTGGTCCTCCTCCTGGAGCCTGCTGCTGGGGGAGAAGGCTGACAGACTCCCCTGCATCTCCGTCTGGGACAGTAGAGGTGCTAATGGGAGAGAGCACCCCTGGATGTCACTGGTCAATGGGAAGTGCACTGGCAGCTTCTTTGGGGAGCAGCAATGGGCTGATGGGAAAGATGGGAAAACGTAGTGCCAACACTGTCCTTTCTCTTCCACCCTGTCACATCCTCCTACTAAGGGTAGGAAGGTTGAACATACTCTCTCGTTCCCTATTTCTTGTCCACTGTCCCCTTCCCCTGCTTGGGAAAGCAAGGTAGCCATCAGGAGTGATAGACCCCACTCCCACTCAAGATTTGGAGGAGATTCAGAAATGCCCATCCCCAGGGCTGTCAGCCCTAAGAATGAGGACAGCTTTGGTGACCAGACTCCAAGTTGACCCTCCAGTGGCCACAGTCTTGTGTGACCCCCACCCACACTGAGTAGAGCTGACCAGTGTAGGCAGCAGGACATTGCAGAAATGATGGGAATGGAATTCTGGAGAAGTCTCAGCCAGGCTGTGAGAATCACTGTGGTCTCTGCCTTGTTCTCTCTTCACCACTTGTTCTGGGTTCAGCCACCAGCTTGTGAGATCCAGCAAGCATCCTGTGGAGAGGTCCATGTGACGTGAAACTGTGTCCTCCCAGGACCCAGTGATGAATTGAGACCCTGAGTCTCAGTGGACCTTCAGTGAAGGCAGCCCCAGCTGACAGCTTGCCAGTGGCCCTGTGAGACACTGAGCCAGAAGTGCCCAACAAAGCTCTCTCAGATTCTTGATTCACAGAAAGAGAATGGTGTGGAATAATCATTGTTTATTGTTCCAAAATCTGAGTGATTTGTTATCCAGCAATGACTAATTAATACATGTGGAGTAGTACATGTGGGACATGTTTCTGTCCCAGAAACACCTCACCCCCTCATCTCCTCATTCTAACCCTAAACTTAACCAAGTCACAGTCACCACCACCACTGTCAGCTTCTAGCACAGTGATGGCGAGGCTTTTAGAGCATTCAATGATAACAGAGAGCCCTCTGTGGCATGCGTGCCATTGGTTCACCACCACTGTAACAGCAGATAGAATTTCTGAGTTCCAGATGGCATAAGAATCCTTTGGAATGGATGGAAGGCAATATTATTTGGGGATGATGGCTTTTATAAGAAAGGGAGGTCTCACTTGGGGAAATAAGTGCTCACCTTAGGAGTAAAGAAGGGTGACCTCTTGAAGGGGGAAAGAACACGCTAGTGATTTCTGCAACCATCTTGATCCATGTACCCTCTGCAATTTCTCTCCCTGGAAGGATTACCTGGATCACTCCCAGCAGGGGTCCCACCTCCCCTTTCTGCACTGTGTGGGTGAGACCCCTCCCACATTCTGTGGTCTGTGTGGGGTGCATGTCTTGGGATTGGTGCCCAAACCCATCCAACAGGCTGCAACAGATGGGAGTGCTCAGCCCTGCCCATTCCTGGCAAAGAAAGCCGAGAGGGAGGCCCTCCTGCCAGCGGGTCAGGAGGATCATCTTTGCCAGAGAAAGGCAATTCTCCTCCTCTCTGCGGGGGAACATGGTGCCCATCTGCAGCTTTTATTGATCCATTTAACAGTTGAGCAGGCTCTGCGGTGCTCATTTGGAGCCGCTGCATGCTGGAGTTATTTGGTCTTGTAAATGGTGGACAGTTTTCTTCAGAGCTAAAGCTGCTTAGAAGGTGGAGGCCCAGAGCAGAGGCGAGCTCGGGTGTGAAGTGCTGAGCTTGCCTGCTCCTGCTCCTGTGCCCTGAGCCCGGCTTGCTCTCTAGGATTCTGCTTCCTCCCCACTCACCCTGTCACTGTGCCAGGGAGGCCTGGGTTTCTGCATTCCTGCAGTGGTGCCCCCTGCCAGGGCCAGCCAGGGCCTCACTTCCTGTTTTGCACCTATTTTCTCTGGAAATAGCAGCTTTGTTTTCTCCATCAGCAGGGAGACCCTTTGCTCTACTCTTACCCCTGACTGGACTGAGGGCTGGATAGACCCTCACCACCTGCTCAAGGGGAGGAATGACACCAGCACTGCCAACTGGAATTTCCCTTTGGTTTCTCCAAAATAACAGGATGATGATCCAAGTTGGCCCAGTGAACCTTTATCTTGGGCTTTTGTTTGAGAAGAGAAAACCTCTTTGATCTGGAAGGTGGGGAATGTGGCCGACACTATCAGGGCTGTTTCAAGGCATGAGCTTGCTTGGAAATGAAGCCAGCAGGATGGGGTACAGAGCATAACCACTGAGGGAAAAACTTGAGTCCTGGTGCATTCTTGAAGGGCTTAGGTCTGGCTGTCTCAGTTCTGCCTGGGAATCATTCGCTACATGGGCCAGAAGCATCCCCGGGGATGGTTCAGCAAATGTGAACTGTGTTTTTGGCAGCTAAGGAGAGTCCTAGGTTCAGTCCTGGTCCTCATCTGAGGAAGTCACTGTCACTTGGAGGAAGGGCCTTGAGGTGTCAGGGCAGTTGTGTGTGTCCCAAAGAGTGTCAGGACTGCTGCTGTCACCAACCGTGAGTACTGTGCCTCTGCTCTTGTCTCTGAGTCTTGGGCTCCTGCCCGGCCCCGGTGATCCTCTGGGCAGGGCCAGGTGGAGTGTGACAGTCACTGAGCCTTGTTTAGGGAGGCGGGCGGGCCTGTGGCACCTTCAGGTGTTGCAGGAAGGTTGGGGGAGCACCAGGAGACCCCTTTATTGACTTCCCAATTACCCTTTGGTCTGGCCTCTGAATCCTATGTCCAAAAAATGTGTAGCTCAGAGACCTCGCTAAAGCTAGTTTTTTTTTTTTTTAATGAAACTGATACTATTTGTAGAGAACTCAAGGAAGGAAAGCCTAAGTAGGTTAATACATAGTTAAATAGTCTATAAACCATTTTCTATTGCTCCCTTTCATGAGCCCTACATTGAACACCATCCCTAAACTGAACTCAACCTTGGATTTCTGGTTGTAAATTGAGGTAGAAAGGTCACAGTGGCTTTGTCAGGGTTACTGAGAGCACAGGCTCAGAAAGGGGGTTGTTAGAGGGCATAAACAGCTCTGGAAGAAACAAACTCCAGCCTGGGCCTTTAGGAATGACCAGGAAGTTGTTTCTTTTTTTTTTTTTTTTTAAATTTTATTTTAAAGACAAAAGAATGGAGACATATGAACCAGAAAAGCCATAAACAATACAGAAAATACAAAGTTATACAGAATATAGTAGGGAATTAGAACTGGATATTGTATTACATAGTTATCTTCACATTAGTTAACACAAAAACATTAAAGGAAATACCAAATTATAGATAAGATAGTAGGGAATTTGCACTGG
>PVLD010008552.1:0-83168 GCA_004027595.1 Dinomys branickii
CACGCTCATAAGCTGCCATGCTGTCTTCAAGTTCTGAAATTCTATCTTCGGTTTCATTTAAATGGTTTTTCATGCTTTCAGCGTTAGTTTTCAAATCCTGGCATTCTCTTTGGACCTGTTTCATTCTTGGTAATTCATTCCTAAATTGCTCTTGTAACGTTTCCATTTGTTTCCTATTTTCTTCTAGTCTTTTGTCTATGTCTTCTCTATGTGCACAGAACATTTCTTCCATGATTGTTTTCAGCTCGTTTTTTGTCTGAGAAGTCATTGTGGGTATGTGGCTTATTTCTGCTTTAAGCTCTTTTATGGCCTGTTGGAGTTGTTTCATTTCGGATGCAATCGTTTCATAACTTCCAGGTATGTGATTTCCTGGTTCCCCTGTATCCTCACATTCAAAACTTGTTCTGGGTGAGGTTGAGTTTTGAGACTGCGTTTTGTTCCTCTGTTTTCCCATTTTTGGGTATCAGATTGAAACTGTGGAGCTATAAATTCCACAGACAGTTCAGCAGGCAAAGGTCTGCTGCAGAGGCTGCTCCAATGATTCCTTCTCTTTGGGAGAATGTCCCTTAAGCTGTCTGTTGAGATTTCCGCTTGTACTCCCTACCCTGAGCCCTGGCTGGGGCGTATAAACAGGTCGCCGCCCCAGGCGTCTTGCAGACAGGCCACTCAGGCGTTCCTCCCTGGGTGGAGCTCCTTCCCCTCTCACAAATCCCCTAGGGGCGCCTAGCTAGCTCTTCCTACCTGGCAGATCCCGCAGCCCTTAAAGCTGCTTTGATGTCACTCTCTGGGCAGAGCTTCTTCCCGACTCAGGAAAAACCGGTTAGAGCGCCCACTCAACTCACCCTGGGATCCTGCAGGCAGGAATGCCGTTCAGATGTATCTCCGTGGATCGAGCTTTTTCCCGACTCAGAAATCCCGCCGATCGCAGCTGCTCCAGTTCGCGCAGCGCCGGCTGCGGGGGCGGGGCTCTGAGCGGGATCCCGGAACCCTGCCCAGATTGGCGCAGTCTCTCCCAGTAGCTCATTCTCTGAGTTTCCTCTGCTCCGCTGCCTCCAACAAATCCTGGTTACAGCCGTCTCCGAGCCGATCCGGTTCAGGAGTTGGAGGCTTTCCTCCCGCCTCAATCGTTCTCTCGGGTGTACGCGATTTGAGCCGAACTGCGGCCGAAGCGCCTCACCGATCTCTCGGGCGCCCAGCTCTCAGGATCTGCCCACTTCTCGCCGCCCGGCTTGTCCAGCCGGCCCTTTAATGCTCATGCCGCGGAGAGCAGCCCGATCAGTTGGAATTTTGCATCCACGGACCGGGACCCGTGCGCAAAGGATCGGTCTCTGGGAGAGATTCCCTCTGCCGCTCACCTGGTCACCATCTTCCCGGAAGTTTCTTTCAGCATCATTCGTCCAGTGGATCCTCCAAAAGTATTTAGACCACTTCTTGCTCCTAAAGATGTGGTTGCCTCTAGGAGAGAACTAGTGACGTACTGAGATATGGAAGTCCTTTGGAGGGTGGCACGATATTCACATACAGTGTCTCGGACACACTGCTTTAAGCACGGACCAATGCTAATCCTTCCATGGACCGTCTCAGGGGCTGGGAGCTTTGTGAAGAAATGGAGAAGAGATCCAACTATCTTTTCTGTCTCTTCTCTTCTCACTGCACTGTAGATCTGGTCTTCTCTAAGCCACAGGCATCTGTATCCATCCTTTAATATGGTAAAACTAGGTACCTCCGAGAGAGGGAAGAGCCAACCAACCTTCAAGGCTGGCTGAGATCGAGCAGAGCAAAAACAACTTTCTTATATAGTGTGAGTATTCATCCAGTTAAAACTCACATAGAAATTTAGTCCATTTGTTAATGGTGTTTGTAAATGAGGTTTTGGGGAGATTAGGATTACATGAGGTCATGAGGGTGTGGCTTAAATCTAAAATGTCCCTGCAAAAGACTCATGCTCAGAGGCAGAGGTCTTAGGTGACTGGGTCATCAGGACTCTGTAGTCACCAGTGATGAACCCATAACTGAATGTGCTGTTAGGAGATAGCAATTAGCTGGAAAAGGCTGCCAACTGAGTGTCTTGGTTACTTTTCTCTCATTTCTGTCATTGCTGAGACAAAATATCCAAAGCCCAAAATGATGGAAGGAAAGGTATATTTAACTTATAGTTTATGGTGGTTTCAGTCCATACTTAGCTGGCTCAGAGGCAGAGTGGCACATGGCAGAAAGCAATGTTCATGGCAGCAGAACACAGAAAAAACCCCAAGAGGGAGGTAATAGCAGCAAGCAGCCTCTTTTTCTCCCTTACATTGTAAACAGACTAACCCCACCCAGGGGGCATGTAGCACTCACAGAATCTCTGTGCTTTCTTCTTCCACAGGCTCAGGATGTATACAAAGTAAGCCACCTTCGATCCTGCTGAGTCACTCAGCCAAACTTCTAGACTCCCCATGTTGACACAATGTATCAACCATAACACTGAGGCATGACTTGGAAGGGTGTATCGCCCATCCTGGCTCCTCCCTGCTCTCTCTGGTCCTGTCCAACATGATGTGGGCAGCTTCCCTCCTCCAGGACCTTCTACCATGCCCTGCCTGCCTCTGTATCAGCCAACTATGGGCTGAGTTCTTTAAAAACCATGAGCCAAAACAAAGCTCTCCTCCTCTAGGTTGTGGCTGGTATTTTGTCTCATCAAAGGGAAACTGACTAAGACAGGCCCCCATGACAGCTTGAACTGCTTTATAAGAGGAAGAAGGGAGGTCTGGGTAGGCAAGCTTGCTCTCTCAGCATATGATGGCTTGCACCACCTCCATACTCTGTGGAATCCCCACTAGCAAGAAGCATTTCACCAGATGTGGCCTCTCAGCTTTGGACTTCCTGACCTCCATATCAGTAGCAAATACATTTTTTTAATAGACTGTCCAGTCTGTGATATTCATTTATACCAAGAGACAGCTGACTTAAACCTTCCTCTTAGTTATTCAAGGGAAAACTCTTCCCGATTTGTAGGTCTCCTCAGCTTCTCTTACCAACCTCCCAACTTCCTTTCCTTCTTACCCTCATCCTCCAAATCCTCCCTACCCACGACTCCACTGTACATTTGTCTGTAGAGAAAGTGGAACACAGAGGAGAGACTGAACTGGCAACACTGCACTGATCCCTCCTTAGAGCTCTTCTCAAGCGCCCCCCAGGTGGCCCAGCACAGAGATCTCATGGGTGTCCACCCTAAGAGTTTAGTGTCTGGTGATCCAACTGTTGACTATTCTGAATATTTGAGAAGGCAGCTCCTTATGTTTCTATTCCCATTTTTTAAACTAAAAAGCTGGCTCAGAGAGATTAAATAACCTCCATAAATCCTGAGAGAATCCATGGTCAGAATGAAATTCAAATACATGTTGCTACCAAATGCTTAACCTTAGCATCTTGGGAAGATGGGACCATGATTTCCAAGAGTGCTTGGGGGCAAGGGCTGATTTTAGTCAGTTAAGCCTGGAGTATCCAATTAGAAAAGACTCTGACTGCAAGGCTCTCCTAAATCAGAGCTATAACCTCCATCACCAGCATTTGGCTTGAGCTCAGGATCCTGGGGCTGGCATTTAGGTTTAATAATTTACCACATGCTCAGTGTTGATTTAACAGGGACACTATTGCCTTAAGAGCGGGTGAAATCAGACAAGGAGGTCATGATTCATTCTTGGCACCATCACAAGCATTAAATAGATGATACGGACAGAGCTTAGCATGGTATCTGGCACCTAATCAGCGTTTAGGAAAGACTATCTATTCATGACTGGCAGGAAAAGTAGCACATGATAAGCAGATCTGAGTTTAAAACTAAAGACTGACACCAAGTGACCACAAGCAAGTCATGTATGTCTCCAGGTGTCCTTATCTTTAACAGTCATGAAAAGTGATAGAAACTGAGACCCCACACAGAACCAGACCAGACCTTCTGACACAAGAGAAGTCTTTATTGGGGGAGGAACAGAGTAGCAGGCTACCTAGCGGACCAAGGTAGCCCCGAGCTGAGGAAAGCGTGGGCCTTTAAACTCTTTTCTCTGGCGGGGGTGGGGTGGGGTAAGGAGATGTCCCAGGGTTAGAACAGCCTGAGCCCCAAGCGACAGGGAGGGGCATCCAGGCCAGAAGGGCCCAACCGCAGGAGTGGCCCATGTCAGAATGACCCGAGCAGGTAAACCGCCAAAGCGAATGAGGGCGGGGATAACTTTTGTGGCCGAGGGGAACTGAAATAGAACAGGTAAAGGAATGGGAGAAATATTGAGAGTTAAAGTTTTCCCACGAGGGGGTGAGGCTGACTACCTTGTGACTTATCAAAAAGTAAATGAAATATTACACAGACAGCATCAAGCACAGAGTGGGCATGCAATATATAGTAGCAAACTTCACTCTGCTTTTGTCTAGCAGCAGAAATTTACTAGAGTTTTAATATATGTGCAAGGGGAAAACCAGGAAGGCTTCAGAGACCTGCATTCTAGTGTGCCCCTGACTTTACCTGAACGAAAGAGACAAGGTATGGCCTTTCCTTCTTTTCCTGCTGTGTCAAATGGGAACATTGAAGTCTAGCTGCTAGCTCAGCTCTGGTGGAAAGTTGGCTTCATCTTCCCAACAGTGCTGAGAACAGACAGACATCATTACATGGCTTTACAGATGAGGACATGGACACTCAGAATCACAGACTCTCGGTCAGGACCCTCAGAGAATGCCCACAAGTGCTATGACTTGTGACTTTCTAAAACCCTTTGCACATAACCTCCTCAATCCTACTCCCTCTTGGCAGGAGCTGTAGGCAGCTGGACCCTGATTGGTGACACAGCACAGGTACCAAAGAAAGTCAGATGCCATGGTGGCTATTAATTCAGAAAACAGGCTCTGACATCACACACAAGTGCAGGGAAGGTGAGGAAATGGACAGGACTACAGTGGGGACTTGGGCGGCTCTGGTGATTCCTCCTACAGGTGAGGCTATTCTCTGTTGTCTGCCTAAACTTCTGCTAGACCCATCCCAATCATCCTCTATCTCATTTCAGAAATGTCAAGTTTGCCTATTGTCTTTCTTTTAATTCTGTTAATTACATCCTTTTCTCAGGTAGACTATCTCTAAACATGCGTGTTACCTGGAATCCTTTACTTCTAATACATTCCTTACAAAAATTTATCTCTAATTTTGTATTTTAAAATGTTCCCATCTTTTTTGGAGGCCCACAAACACCCACACATTTGGTCACTTTGCTGAAAGGACTCACAGGACCCAGAGGCAGTTGTATTTACATTTGTGTTTTATCAAGTGGAAGGATACATGGCAGGCTCAGCATGGGAAAAACACCTCACAGGAAGCCTAGAAACGTCCACATAGGATTCCAATGCTCTCATTCCCTACAGAGTGGTCACATAGAATGTGTTTTTTCCCTCAGCAATGAAATGCAGCAATGTCTGGGTACTATTTCAACCCAAGGAAGCACACTGAAGACTCAATATCCAGGGTTTTCACTGAAGACTTACCACCTACACATGTAATCCCTTAGGAAAATAAGTGTGCACCATTCATGTCATTTGTACAAATGATGTAGCGGAGTTCAGCACCCCAGGCATAGAAAACTAAATTGACTTATCAATTAGTAATATGGAGAATGTTCCAAAGCCCAGTTTCCAGATGCCAACCACACAGATTGGCCCATCTAATGAGCACCACCACTCAGCTCTGAAAACTCTTCCCTGCATGTGATCATGTATCCTCCTTTGGAGCAAATGTAAAAATCCCACGTTTACTTCATTTTTGAATGGTAGTATAGTGGGACTATGAGTTTGATGAATGCTCACAAAGAGTAGCATAATGTTATAAGACTTCCCCCTTACATATTTAGGAATCACTGTTTTGGCCCACTGACCATGACCCCATAGTCACACCTGGGCCTCAAACTTAGGCCTTAACTCCCAGAATTAATTTTCAAACATGGAACACAATGTAACCACCTACAGTGCTTTAAATACAATTGAACCTTGGTTCCAGAGATTCAGATGCAGCCTTAGCTTTGAAATTTCTCAAACTCCCCAACTAACCCTAATATATAACAATCCCTAAGACAAGTGGTTCTCCAGGTACAGCTCCCTGGCCAGCATTGTTAGCATCCCCATGGGATGTCTTAGAAATACAAATTCTCAGGTCCCAGCCCAAGGCTATGGAATAAGAAAACCCAAGTATAGGGCCCAAAATTCCATTTTTAATAATCTGCTTTGGTGACTCAGATGCTATTTAGGTTTGAAAAGCCTCACCCCACATGCAGACACAACTCTTCTACCAGACCCCTCAGTCATGGCTGCTGCAGATCCAGCCACAGCAAGGTGTGATCCCTGCACCTATGCACTTCTGAAAGCTGCCACTCGGGCAGTGTTGCTTTGTGTTGTGCTTGAATGCCTTCCCCAAGTTCATATGTTGGAAACTTCATCCCCGCTCCAAGTGTTGAGAGCTAGAAGCACTAAAAGGTAACGAACTGATGAGAGCTCTGCCCTCATAAATGGGTGATACCACCACCACCGGAGGGGGTTAGTTGTCACAATGGATGATACCACCACCACCGGAGGGGTTTAGTTGTCACAAGAGTGAGTTCTGGATAAGAGCATGACCTTGGCCTCTTGGTCTTTTGCCTTTTGGTCTTCTGCCATGGCATGATCTAGAAGACCCTCACCAGATATGACCTCTCACTCTTGAGCTTCCCAGACTCCAGAACTGTAACAAATAAACTTCTGTTGTTTATAAATTACCCAGTCAAAGGTATTTTGTTACAATATAAAGTGGACAATAACTCTTATCATCTCCTTTTCCCTCCAAATTTCCCAGCACTGGCTTTGACAATGACAGCGTGGGACCCACCTCGTTAAATTCACAGCCAAGTATAGGAAGAGAACTATGTGGTCAACATTGGCATACTGCTATGAAGGACAATGGGGAGAATAAGGCAAAGGGTAGAATGGTTCAGTAACAGTGCCATGGCAGAGTCAAAAAGGCTGAGACCAGAATTCGGCTTTCTGCTGTGACTTTCCTCATATACAAAGGTTCTCTATCTCAGTGTTGTCATCTGCAAAAGAGAGATAATAACTCCTCTTCGATCTGAGTGTCTCTTTGAGAGATATATGAACCACTACATAGAGATGTGTGAATGTCTGACAAAGGTAAGATACTGTTCTCTAGCCGGTAGGAGTAGAGGCAGGCAGGGAGCAGTAGTGTAGTCTGTCTGCCAGACAGCATATTGACCCACTCAGTCAATCCCTCAAGATTTATATTTACCAAATATGTCAGCCATTTCTGGAAAGTGAAAAATTCTTCCACGTTCCTATTTTGGTAACATAATTATCCTTGAAACTATCTTCACCATTTTGCTAATTTTAATCTATATTTCTCCCCCTATTTATTGGAATTGATCGTAGAGGTGCAAGTAAAACTGTGATCCTCCTTTGTCAGTGTTCTCAGGAGGATCAGAGATTAGAAGGCCAAGGGAAGAGGAAGAGAAGGAAACTAACATTTTTCTAGCACTTATGGTACAAATGAACCATTTGGCTTTCATCATGTATCACTTAATTTCCCCTATAGACCATAGAATATTGTCCTTATCTTTATTTAATAGATAAAGAAACAGAAGGTCAAGGAGATTAAGCACTTAACCAGAACCACACGGGTAGCTGGAGGCAGAGGTAATGTCATGCCCAGGTCTTCAAAGTCCTCATGCTTCCCACCAACTCAGAGTCTGTCCCTCGCAGACTCACCCTGACTAGAATCACTGGCCACACAATTTGGGGGTCATGTCTGTTCTTGTGTAGCCCTCTATGCAGCATCCACAAACACTGAGAGAGAACTTCACAAACAGCAGACATCTCCCCTTGATGGCCTGTGCATTCTGTTTTCTGAATTGAAGCATGAAATACCCTATCAGCACTCATGGGAATCCAACTCCTGTGTATGTGGAGAAAGATCAGGGTTCATCTCTCATATGTGACCAACCAGCTCAGAAAGTAGGGCATTGCAGCACACAGACTTCTGTCTGAGCTCAAGAAGAGGACTTGGGACTCATCTAGTTTAAAAAGAAGCACCCTCACTCTCCTAAGATGTCTTGATGGCTGCCTTCATGTCCAGAGAAAACCACCACCACTGCTAAAATCTACAAAGCACAATTGGCCCACATGTGGTCCTTCCTTCTGCAATTTTTCTTCCAAGTCCTCCCCTCTCTGAAACTCTTGAGTGGTTTCTGCTGATGCCCCAAGGCTGCTGCTACACAGAACAGGAAGAGCACTCTCCTGTGAGTTATCCCTTTGCTGTCAAGTTGTCTAATATAGTTCTTACTTTCTCTCCTGGTCATCCTATTTCAAATTCCTTCCTGCTAATTTCAACTTGAGGGTTAAAATTCATGTTACATTTTAACTTACCTATGGAACAAAACTTATCTAGCTATATTTTAAGAACAATAAACTTTATGTAACACCTGCTATCACACAGAACACTAGACCTAAAGAAACAAGATCTGGAGCATAATTTATGCTTACAAAACCACAGAGGACTCAAGCCTCATCCAGGAATTAATAACAAAACAGCTTCCAAAGGTGCAATTTATAGATGTACAGCTGTTCCTGGCTGCCCTTTCTCAAACTCCCATGACACCCTTCTATCTGGGGGGATCACTTGGTACATTATTTTGCAGTACTGGTTTACTTACCTGAATACCCCATAACACTCTTAGCTGTTTGAGTTGAACAAGATATTTGGGTCACCACTATATTTCAACAGCTTATTATGTAAACATTAGTAAAATGAATGTTTGTGGGAAGAATGAATGAGATAAGGAATTGCTTCCCAGTTAAATGTATAAATTAGAATCCATGTAAATATATTCATTGAATACTTTGGGAATACATTTAGACAGAAGGTCTTAATAATTCCCAAATGATGAAAAAAATCTTCCTTGCCTATTTTAATGTGGAGGAATTTAGTGATTGGGAAATCAAGCCAGTCTGAAGAAGAGAGTGCCTGGAATCCCAGGAAATCAGATCTGTCCTAAGGCTGGGATAGGAGCTGTGCATTAAAATCATATAAATAATTTTATCACCAATATGATACAGAATTCCTAAGCTGATAAGCCCAGTGGAAGGGATTCTGAGGGCAATGGGTTTTTTCACTCTCCATAGCTCCATGAAGAATTAGCACTTGTGATCACCATTTGACTAATGAAGAGCTAGGGAAGGAATAAAGCAAGTTACTGAATCCTGGAGCCTTTCTGCTAGCGAGCTAATTGGCTGGGCATCATAGTCAGGCTATCAGTTCTACAATCCTGTCACCCACCAGCAGCCCTGAGACCCGTGTGCAGCCTAGGTAGAGGGTCTTCTTAGTGGCAACACACACCCAAGAGGAACAGTGAGTTCAGGCAAGATCGACACTTTCAGCAAGGCTTGCGAATTCTTATATGACACACAAAACAATAAGGTCAAGTCACTTAAAGGTAGCTTAGAGATTCTCCCCTGACCACCTCAAGGCCTGTGCATGTTTTTCCATTCAGTTGCACTCATGACATTTAAACACACTTTGAACTTTTCTATTTTTCTGTGTAAAATGACGTATTTTAGCTGTACCTTCAGCCACAAATATCTCCCTGCTACCTAAGCCACTACAGACTGGGCTCTTCCAGGAGAAGAACCAGTCTCACTGAAAAGGTGGGCACATGGTTGGTGCTTAGTGAATCTTTGCCATGACTGTGTATAGATGGGTAGTAGAGAGAGGTCTTAGTCAATTTTCTCATCATTGAAGCACAAAAACCAATACCCACAACTTAAAAGAAGGAGTTTATTTTAACCTATAACTGGCTGGCTCCAGGCAGGATGGCATTGAGAGGTACATGGCAGAGGAGAGCTGAAGGAAGCTGCTCGAAGCATGGCAGCAGGGAGCAGAGAGTCAAGGGAGCTGCCTGGGAGGAGATAGACCTATTAGGCCACACCCACCGTGACCTCTTCTTCCAGATCCTGCCTCCAAAGCACAGGTCAGCTGTCAGCCCCCTAGACTCCAATACACCTACAAGCACACGAGTCTTTGGAGGACACCTCAGATCTAAACCAGAATAAGAGAGGTTTCAGGCAAACAGATGCTCAGTCACATACCTGGGTGGTCCTGCTGGAGCTCAGCCACAGTACACCCTCCAAACTGATGAGCAGCTAAAGAGGCCCAGAAAGAATGCACGAGAAGCCAGTCCTGGTCTTTAAGGTAGGGTGCCTGCGGGTTGCCTTGCCTGTCAGACCAGCTGTGAGAGCCACAGGAGGCAAAAGGAGAAGCTGCATGCTGGAGACCGGCAGGTCTGTAACAAATCCCACCATGGAGCTGTGCAAGCAAAGGCAAATTGGAAACCAGAAGAAGTACAAGTCTTCCTTGAAGAGGAAGGTTTAGCCTTGTTCTCAAGGAAGGCAGATGTAAAGACAGTGGTACAAACAGGGCAGAGAGTGAGCAAAAGATGGCCTCGGGCATCACACCTGGGAGCATACAGGACTCAGGCTGTGTGCAGGTGCTCCTCCATGTCCTAGTCAGGCCACAGGTCTTTAATGTCACCACCAAAAGTCTGTTTCTCATTGCACCGTGCTGGTTAACAGAAGGCTTTCCCCAATGTAACACCTCTGCAGACATCTGTGAGTTTACTCAGCAAGCCTGAGTTTGTATCCCATATGCTCACGTCTGTCTCAGACCTATGTGTGTCTGCTCTCTGTTCAACGGTAGTAAAGCACCTTGGGATTGTGTTATCCTGACTGGAACATGAGCATCATATGGGTGATAGCTTAATATACATACACAAACAATCACACTCACACATGCGCACACAATCACAGTTTGTGTACTGAAGTAAAAAGGGTGAAGACAAGATACAATGAACCTCTAAATTTAAAAAGAAACATTAGAGGGGCTGGGGGTATAGCTCAGTGGCATAAGAGCTTGCCTGATAAGTGCAAGGTCCTGAGTTTGATCCCCGGTACCAGAAAAAAAAAAAAAGAAACATTACAGGAAAAGATATATATGCCCAATAATCATGGGATAGATGTGTTCCAAGCAAGGCAGAGTATTTTGAAGAGGACTAATTGTAATGTGTCTCAGACTCTAATAATCTTTTACAGTTTGAGCATTCACTGTATTTGGCAATCATCCCCATTGATCAAACTTTTCTAGGAATTTCTGTCAAATGCAAACTCTATGGCATGGCTTCCTCTACCTTATTTGCTGGATCTTGCACTATTCAACTATTGCTTTTCCCCAAACAAAAATGACCGCACAAGGTAAATGTTCTGAATCAACTGAGATACCAGTGACAGTGCAACTAAGGAAACTCATGCAAATGGACTTCCTGAACTGCTTCAGAAAGTGGCAAGAAGAGTAAGAGATACTTGTTTAGTGTTTGAGGGCATATTCTGACGGGGGTTAAGGGCAATGAGTCTTTTATTGTAGTACATTTTTAAAACTTTAAGCATTCACTCTAGTTTTTTATCACACCTCTTACATTCAGGTAAGTTGCAGTTGTCATAATTACAAATGTCAAAACCTCAGACTGGTTGCCTGCAACTTTCCCCTCATTCTTGGACCTCTGGGTGTGGCAGGCCAACAGCCAGGAGCTAAGGTGCTCCTGAGAAGGAGGGAGGAGGAGGCAGCAGAGCCTGTATTGTGTGCCTCTGGGCAAAGCTAAACCTCAGAGCAGGGTCCTTAGTCTGGGAGATTTCTGTGCCTCTCTGCCAGCTCCCTTAACAGCTCTAGGAAGGAGTCACTTGGAAGTTGGAATTTTTTTCAGCCAAGTTATGTGCTAGTTGAGATGTATTTGACTTGGTTTAGGAGAAAAGCACAAAAGAAAATTATAGCAAATAGCAAATTCTTTACATGTTGATTATGATGTCACAAATGCATATTCAGAATACATAATCTTATTTAATTCCCAAAGACCAGCTGTAGACCAGGTTTTGTCCCCATTTGGTAAAAGAAAAAAATTGAGATTCTGAGAGGCTGAGTGACCTGCTTAAGGCCACACAGCTAGTGATCTCAATGCAAACCCAGTTCTCCCTGATTCTAGCGTGTGTGTGTGTGTGTGTGTGTGTGTGTGTGTGTGTGTGTGTGTTTTCTGCATTCCACCAGCTATTTTACAACAAATAACAAAGAGTTGTTCAAATGTGAAAAGAGATTTATGCTCAGGCTGCAAAGTGTTAATACAATACAGAAAAGAGGAAAAATAGCCCCATTTTTATTACCATTTCTGTCCTTTTAAAATCTCCTTTCTTTTAGGGTCTAGCCTGATGACCCCTATCTTTGTTAATGTAATGACTGGATGACCTTGGTTGTTTAATTAGAAAATATATCACTATGATTCAAACAGTTGTCATTACCTAAGCTGTAATGGTCAGAGGACAGTCTTAAAACAAGAAAGAGAAATGCTTGACGTATCTCTCTAATTTAATTGTATTTATTTTCATATTTCTAAAAATACTCTCTCTGCAAACAGTTTCTGGGCACAATTTCAAAACTGTAAATCAGCCAGACTGACTACACACCCTTCAACTTCCTCACTTTGGAAATATCCAGAAAGACACTAGAGGCTGCCATTTTGTTTTTTAATACCATACCCTGACAAATGGCTTCCTCCTCTCCCACTTAAATGTCCAGCTGTCACCTGATGCGGTAAAAATTTGAGGTCACCTGCCCCGGGACAAGGTGGGGTTCTCAGATACCTCTGTCAAAGGTCCTCCTCACTGGAGGTCATGGTCCCAGCTGGAGACCACCTAAAGACCCCCTCAGATCCATTCCACCACTACTGACTCCGACCTCTGGCCACCTGTGTTTTAAGAAGTGCTGGTCTGGGGAAAGGACAACGAAATATATGACCACCCATCAGGAAGTTGAAGTGGTTACTAACATGTCAGCCAATACCTCTCAGACATCTATCCTGTCAGGCACAGTTCTACGATTTTAACGCTTGTATTCCTTAAATATTTCTATTCATTCTATTTCATCAGTGAGGACCTTGAGCTATAGTTACTAAGAAACACAGAGAAGAGGATTACTGGTGTTGGTGTGGGAATTAGCGAACATAATTCCAGAACTGAGTCCTAAAGAATGAGTGAGCGTTGCCAGGCAACGCAGGAGTGGGGAATGATCCAGGTAAATGCAATAGAAACATTAGGAGGAAAAGCTGCATGCCAATGACTCTGGTGGAAATCTCCTTTATTAGGGTAGAGGAAGAAACCCTGGACTGGGCCTGGTGTAGTGCAAAAAGGGGAGGAGACACAGAGATAAGGACCACTGGGGGGGGATATTCAGCAGGATTTGATTGATTGAATATAGATAGAAGGGTGAGGGAAAATGGAGTTTGTACACCTGTTACTGAATGGACTCCAGTGCCTCCCTCCAGCCTTAAAGAGAAAGCAGGCAGAACAGACAGGACTGGGGCATGATGAACTGGCTATCCTGTAAGACATTTTGGAGATGTCAACAAGCACCTACAGACAGAACCAGAAAGTTAGGAGAAACCTGAAGGCTGAAGAAAGTGATGGGCATATGGCAGATATGCACTGACAGGAGTAGAGCATGCTTCCCAAACTTTAGTGGGTCCGCAGATCACCCGAGGATCTTGTTAGAAATCCAGACAACAATTCAGTGGTACCAGGGTGGAGATCTGAGGTTCTTCGCTTCTAGTAAATCCCAGGTGATGCTGATGTTGCTGGTCTGCAGAGCACATTTAAGATAGTGTAATGGTTGAGGTGCTCAAAGAAAACTATACAGATAAAAAAGCAGTGGATTAACAAGATAGGACCTTATATTTAATGGCTAGACAGAGGAACAAGCCCTTGAAGACACAGAGATTAAGTGTTCAAAAGAGTGAAAAAGGAACTAGACAATGGTTCATATCTTGGGACCTCAGGGCA
Organism: Dinomys branickii; assembly: GCA_004027595.1. Classification (NCBI taxonomy): domain Eukaryota; kingdom Metazoa; phylum Chordata; class Mammalia; order Rodentia; family Dinomyidae; genus Dinomys; species Dinomys branickii. The sequence continues at coordinate 13,927 of PVLD010008552.1, forward strand.
TAGAGACTTTTGACAAAACAAAACAAAACATCTTACACTGTCAGTAGAAACCAAAGGGAGGTTAGAGCCAAATGTCTAGTGGACACTGATTTGACACTGTAGGAGACAGTGGGGACCTCAAGGGTAGCAACTGGGTCTGTTGTTGCTGCACCTCACATGCTAATGAAATTCAAATTGAGTCATAGGGACATGCAAAGAGATGGCCAAGTGAGGACCCAGCAAGATAGTGGCCATCTACAAGCCAAGGAGAGAGGTCACAGAAGATGTATTCCTGCCAAAAACTTGATCTCAGACTTCTAGATCCAAAACTGTGAACAAATGCATTTCTGGTCTCTCTATGTAGCAGGAAATTTTAGGTGTCAACAAGCACCTACAGACAGGAACGGGAAGGTGACATCTCACATTGTCACCTTTTCCACTCACCCAGATCCCATAAGAGAGCTTTGACCAGGGCACAGAAACGAAAGGAGACAAAAGCTGAACTGTGGGAGAGGGATGGAGAGTGTCCTCAGATGTCACCACTCTCCAGATGTTGTGTTTGCTTCCAGGAGCCCAGTATGTGAGAAGTCTTAACGCAGATGGGGGCCCCGGGTTTTGCTCTTCTGCCTGAGGTCACCAGGGTATGCATTCAGAACCAGTGTCATATTGCAGTGACTCTCAGATCTTGGTGGTCATGTCATAACCAGGTAACTACTGTTATGGGGTGCTCCAAGGAGGAGCCAGCCAAATTACACACTCCAGATTCACAAGAAAATGCTAAATAACTTCCCCAGTTGACGCTTCTCTATCTGAGTATCTGTTGCAGTACATCCTACAGCCCCTAAAGGTTCAAACACTTTAAATACATGGAACTTCTTGCACATTAATACTCAAATGAATCCCATCAGAACACAACTCAAAATGCCACTTTCAATTTTCTGGGGAAAGTCAAGCACCACTGTCTCTCAGGGATGTAAGGGTACGGCAGGTTTTTCTATTATCCTTTTAAGATTCCTTGGTTCTTTCTTTCCCCAACAAGCCTAGGTTCCTTTCTCAAAAGTCACATCATTAAATGCTAAAATAATCCTTGAGGTACGTATGCCAATGTGTACAGGTAAAGAGTAATAAACACTGGAGGGTTTGAGCAGCCAGCCCTTGGCCTCACAAGTTCATCTTAGGTCCCCAAACTGCAAGCTTTTGACTGTTCCAAGCATCTTCTTTCAAAAGAGATCTTCTTCCCTCCTAGGTTGCCTGCCATGTTCATCTTTACATAGATTTTCTTGAACATCATGTGGGCCTCATAGAAGGATCGGTCGGCACCTGCGAGCCCAGCCTCATAGAACCTCTCCAGTGACCTCTTGATGCACCTGTTGGGAACTGAAGCCACTTTTTTCCATCCATTAGTCCTCTGCTATGTTAATCAACAGGCTCCTAAATCCAGTTCAAAGGAGACCATTGTCTTGGGTCTGAATTGCTCATTCTGCAATTGCTTCAAATGATCTTTCTGTTTACCTGAAAATTTTCAGGAAGAGGCCTGGCTTTCTTATGGACTTTTGTCTCCATGATCAAAGTGAATCATTCCACCTGCTGATCAAAGAGATGCTAACTCCCAGTTGGACTCCTTTCCCAAACTATACAACTCCCATTACTGAAGTCATAATTTTAAAACATGGCTCAAACATTCTGATTACAGTATCTAAATGGCCTTCTCCTTGACAGGCTTTGTACAAAGCCATGCAGAGGGCCAGTATGAGTTTCAAAGTTATAATTATAGTGACAGTAAATACTGTGATCTCTCAAGTCAATATGCCTTCATAGTCTCTAATCAGCTAATTGGCCTTAAAATCTTAAAGACATACAGAGTGACCCACAGAGAAAAGAGAAAGTGAAGGAGGCACATGGAAGGAAGTCAAGGGGCTGGAAAACATGGCCCCAGGCCTTTGAAAGCATTCCAGTTCCTGCCCAGCACTGTTTTCCAACAGCAGCTTCAGGAGATTGTAAATTGAAGCATCATTTGGTGACATCCTGCATCTGGGGTGATTCAGTAAATTATGTCTGCAGTTGACACAATGAGCATAATGAACTTCTTATCTCCCAGAGGATGCAATTCAGCAGCCCAAGGTCTAAAGACTTGGATTCCTTTGCAGAAAGCCCATTGCCCAGGGAGAGGAAGGGCAGTCTTCTGAAATGTGACTCATTATAAAGGGTTGAGGAGGAAGGCAAGGAGACTACTTCACTTCTTCTTCAAAGGTGGGGAGGTCAGGAACATAAGTCATTTTTGCAAAATAAAAGAAGTCAGCACAGTCACCAGAGAAAGTAACAAGCCATCCTTGGTGATACAGATGGACCATGTTTGACTAAGAGGGCACTTGTTAAAAAGCAATCAAAGACAAGAGCTCTGAAACTTAGCTTGTGCAAGAGGACATTAGTACAGCTTTGGGGAAAGTGAAGTCATGACTCTTTTCTGTAACTGAAGCTGCTCATTCATGCTGAAACTCAGGTGAACCCACACTGGGAACTGAGGGTTCTGGGGGACTGGCCCAATGTTACATTAACAGTAAGCTGTAGTCAGTATATTTAACTCAACCTTGTTGATCAAGAAATCATCAGAAACCATGGTGCAGGAGGCTTGGTTTTCAGCTTCTGCCTCTTTTATAATGACCAAACGGATTTGTTTTTCCAGCAGACCTGAGAGGAAGGAGGGGAAGGGAAAGGAATGATGGGGGTGTATGTGTCAATGTGAGGTCTAGGAAGAGGAAGGAAGTTGGGTAAGAGATTCTGAGTGACATACAGGTCAGGAAGTGCCAAGACCTTTACTGGTGGAGGCCTGGGAGGGCTGGCTGATGAACCATCAGCATCTGGCACAAGACATGGAGCCTTTCAGTTTTGGACCCATGGATATAGTGACAATGTCATAAAAACATGGGCTGAGAAGCACATGTGTGGAAACCTTTAAAAATTTTCCAGGCACTGTCTGCATATCTGTTCTCAAGCAGGTGTTATTTACTATGCCTGTCTTGTAGATGATGAAACTTAAGATATTTTAGTTAGCAAACTTGCTCAAGTTCAAATAACCAGTAAACAAGCATGAGTAAGGATGTGAATTCAGGTCTTCCGGCGTTAGGGACTGAGCTTGAAAATTTTATCCCTGACCATCACAGGGCGTGCTCAGAAATATTTGTGAATGTAAATTGAAAGAATCAATGAATGCCCTAAGCCAAAAATAAATGCATGAGGAATATCTTCATCATAGAGACCTGTACTAGACCCAATCTCTGAGTCATAAAATTCTTTTACATGAAGTTCTATGTTACAAAATTGCTGCTGTTGTATTAGAAATTAATTAACAACCATTGTTAATAATTAATAAAATGAAATATTAAGTAAAATTTCACTATATTATATGAACCATATAGATACAGGCTATGCAAGCTATAGAGACTATACAAGATATTGTGTAGAACGTCAATAATGGTTTGCAAGTAGCAAAATTATTCTCATATATCACTGAAATAGATCAAAGGCAAGGAAAACTACACCACTTTAGTAAATAGTGCAAAGGCACTTTACAAAAATTTGCAACAAGTTCTATTTATAAAATCTAGGCTGGGCATGGTGGTACACACCTGTAATCCCAGCACTCAGGAGGCTGAGCAGGAGAATCACTTCAAGTTCAAGGCCAAGTGAGCTCAAGGGTACCAAGTGAGCTCAAGGTCAGTCTGCACTTTATAGTAAAACCTGTCTCAAAAAGACAAAAAAAGGTGAAATCCATGTGGAAATCTAAGAAAAATTGCTCACCATAAAAAGAAAATATATTTCATGCTAATTGTTGGTAGTCACTTAAAGGTAAAGTATCAAACCAGGAAACAAAAAACAAATTTCTTATCACTGTGTGTTATGATGTTTGAGACATCCTGGTCAAATGAAAAGGAAGACAAAAGATAAGTATTAAAAACAAAAACCATTTTTATTAAGTTTATTGGTACAATTTAGACATATATATTGTTCATATTTATCACAGGGAACTTTTGTCTGTGCACGCTATATCTTAGTTCCTCTTTGTATTCCCATTCCCCCCCCTCGTTTCAACCCCTCTTTCCCTCCTCATTTATAAAACTTTGCCTCCATTTTATCTGTTTTTTTCAGTTTTTTCTTTCCCTTTCTCTCCTACCCACATTTCCCTTTATTGCTGAACAATTTTATCCTGTTTCACAAGACCAACTATACATTTTGGCTCTTATTTACACTTTAAGCTTCTTATACCAGAGAGACAATGCAGTTTTTAAACATGTGGGTCCAATTTATTTCACTTCAGAGTGTGGTCTCAAGGACCATCCAATTAGCTATAAATGTCTAAAGTTTATTCTTATTTATAGCTGAGTAGTACTCCATTGTATGAAAAGAAACATCTTTTTTATCCATTCATTGGTTGATGAGCATGTAGGTTGTTTCCAAGATTTAGCTATTAAAAGATGTGGTGTTTTAGACAATACAGTATTACCCAGCTATAAAGAAATAGCAGAACCACTGTGCTACTATAAACATGGGTCTGCATATATCACTGTGGTATCATGCTTTTAATTCTTTTCGGAAGACTCCGAGAAGGGAGTAGCTTTGTCAAATGGGACCACTAGTCCTAGTTTTTGAGAAATCTCCAGATTGATTTCCACCGTGGTTGCACAAGTTTGCATTCCCACCAACAGCGAAGAAGCCTTCCTTTTTCCCCACAGTCTGGCCAGCATTTGTTCTTGGCTGAGCAAAAAAGAACAATAGCAAAATACGAAGAACATACACAAAAACAAAACAGAGCAAAAACAATGAACAATAAAAATGATACAGGGTTTCAGAGCAAAATGATAGGAATTAATAGTGATTTTTATATTACATGCTATCATCTTCAATGAAGTTGCTCAGATTACCAAATGTAAGAATGCAAGATTGATCAAACCTTTAAAGGGAATTTAAAAAATAAAAACAAAACACATTAGAAGTGATACAGTTTTACTAGACAAAATGGTAGGAATTCACCAATGGTTGTTATCTTGCATATTGTTGTCTTCCAATTAGTTGTTCAGATTACCAAATATAAGCATGCAAAATTGGTCAAAAAGAAAAAACATTAGGCATTAACTGTTCCTTTCAGTAAAACATTAGACTTCACAAGTACAGTTATCCCAGATAGCCTTCTATATACATATATATTTTTCCTTCCTTCTTTCTTTTTCTCCATTCCCTTATCCCAGTTGTTCCTTCCTATGAGTAATTTCTTTCCCTTTCATAATATCTATTGTACATTTTGTATTTCATTTACTCTTTCAGGTTCTTTCATAGAGAGGAAACACAACGTTTATATAGGTGGATCTGATTTATTTCACTTATGAGTATGATCTCTAGCTGCCTCTTTTTACCCATAAAAGCCTTGAGTTTATCTTCCTTTATAGCTGAGTAATACTCCATTATATTAAAATATCACTTCTTTTTTATCCATTCCTCAGTTGATGGGCATTTGGGTCATTTCCAAGATTTAGCTATGACCACTTGTGTTGCTATAAACATGGGTGCACATATATTGCTGTGGTATGATGTTTTTAGTTTTCCTGGGAAAATATGCAGAAGAGGAATTGCTGGATTAAATGGGACTTCTACTCCTAGTTTTGTGAGGAATCACCACACTTATTTCCACAGTGGTTGCACCAGACTACACTCCCACCAACAGCAGAGAAATGTTCCTTTTTCCCCACAGCTTCTCCAGCATTTCTTATAGGTTAATTTCTTGATGATAGTCATTCTTTCTGGGGTAATATGGAATCTCAGTGTGGTTTTAACTTGCATTTCTCTAATGACCAATGATGCTGAACATTTTTTCACATATTTAATTGCCATTTGTATTCCTTTATCAGATAATTGTGTATTCGTCTCAGATGCCCATTGATGGATTGGGTCTTTGAATTTTGAAATCCTTTTTTAAAATTCTTCATATGTTCTAGACAAAAATACTTTGACAGAGAGTTGGCTAAAATTTTTTCCCAATTTGTGTGCTCCTTTTCACCCCTTTTGTGATTTCTTTCTATGTGCAAACACTTTTCAATAAGATGAGATCTCAGTTGTTGATTCTTTGAAGTATTTCCTGGTTGATTTTTGTTCATGAACTTTCTGCTTACCCCTGCATCTTCAAGATTCCCACCTACTTTCTTTTCCAGTAGATCTAGTGTTTCTGTTTTACTATTTAGATCTTGAAGCCATTTTAACTTTAGTTTAGCACATGGTGACAGGTATGGGTCTAGTTTTAGTCTTTGGCATATGGAAAGCCAGTTTTTCCAGCACCATTTATTAAAGAGGCTATCTTTATTCCAGTGACTATGTTTGGCCACTTTGTCAAAGATAAGGTGTCTGGGTGTGTTTTTAATTCTGTCTGCATCTTCTAATCTGGGCCATTGATCTTCAGGTCTGTTGTTCTGCCAAATATCATGCTTATTTTACCATGGTACCTTTGTGTTATAATTTCAAGTCAGGGATTGTGATGCTCCTTGCCTTGCCTTTGTTGCCCAGGATTGCTTTTGCTATTGTAGGCCTATTCTGTTCTAGATGAATGTCAGGAATATTTTCTCTAGATCTGTGAGGTATACTAATGGTATTTTCATCAGGACTGCTTTGAATCTGTATAACAATTTTGGGAGTATGGCCATTTTCACAATGCTGGTTCTTCCTATCCATGAGCAAGGAATATCTTTCAATTTCTGAAATCTTCGATCTTTTTTTTTTCAGAGTACTATAATTTTCATTGTATTGAGCTTTTACTTCTTTTGTTACATTGATTCCAAAGTATTTCAATTTTTTGAATGCTTTTGTGAAAGGTGTGGTTTCCTTAATTTTTTTTCAATCTGTTTGTTGTTGGTGTACAGGAATGCTATTGATTCTCGAGTTTTGACTTGTATCCAGCTATGCTACTGAATTTGTTCATTCATTGCAGGAGTACTTTGGTAGCATTTTGGGGTCTTCCATGTAGACTATCATGTCATCTGCAAATAATGATCAATTCACTTCTTCCTTTCCTATACTTATTCCTTTTGTTTCTCTCTCTTGGCTAATTGTTCTGGCTAATATTTCCAGAACTATATTGGATAGGAGTGGTGACAGTGGACACCCTTGTCTTCTTCCTGATTGTAAAGTGAAAGATTTCAGTTTTTGTCCATGTAGTATGCTATTTGCTGTTGGTATGTCATAGATGGTTTTTATCAGATTGAGGTAAAATCCATCTATTCCTATTTTCTGTATGGTTTTTTTTATTATCAATGAGTGTTGGACTTTCTCACAGATTTTTCTGCCTTAACTGAGATAATCATGTGATTCTTGTCTTTGGCTCTATTGATACGGGGTATTACATTAATTGATTTGTGTATATTGAATCATCCCTGCATTCCTGGGATGAGTCACACTTGGTCATGGTGTATAATCCTTTTGATGATTTGCTTCATTCTGTTTGCACTATTTTACAGAGAATTTTTGCATCTATAGTCATTAGGGAGATTAGCCCATAGTTTCCTTTTTTAGTTGGGTCTTTCTCTGGTTTTGGTATCAAGGCAATGCTTGTCTCCAGGAATGAGTTAGGGAGAATTCCTTCCCTTTCAATTTCATTAAAGAGTTTGAGAATAATTAGAGTTAAATTTTCTCTACATTTCTTGTAGAATTCAGCTGTGAATCCATCAGGACCTGGGCTTTTCTTCATTGGTAAGTTTTTTTATTACATTTTCAATATCACTGGCTGATACCGAGTAATTCAGGAATTTTGTATCTTCTTCATTCAGCTTTTGTAATTCATATGTATCTAGCAATCTGTCCGTTCCCTCTTTGTTCTCCACGTGTAAGAGTAAAGACATTCAAAGTATTTATTTGTGAACTTCTGAATTTCTACAGGATCTGTAGTGGTTACAACCCTTTTATTCCTTATTGCATGAATATCAATTTTTTCTTTCCTTTTTATGATATTTGGTTAGGGGGTTATCAATTCTATTTATTCTTTCAAAGAACCAATTCTTTGACTCACTAATTCTTTGTATTGTTTTCTTAGTTTCAGTCATGTTCATTTCTCCTCTGATCTTTGTAATTTCCTGTCTTCTTTGGACTTTAGGCTTTGGGCTTGACTTGCTCTTCTTTTTCTAGAAATTTGAGATGCAGCATAAAGTGGCTCATTTGTGCTTGTTCTGCTTTTCTGATGTGGAAATCCACTGCTGTAAATTTCTCCCTGGAAAATGCTTTCATTGCATCCCACAGATTGCGGTAGTTTGTATCTGCATTTTCATTTGATTAAAAATATTGTTTAGTTTCATTCATAACCCATTGGTTGTTCGGGAGGATGTTGTTTCGTTTCCATATGTTTGTGGAGTTTTTGTAATTTCTCTAGTCATTAATTTCTAAATTTGGATTAATTTCTAAATTTGGATTAGTTCTGTTATTTCTTTGCTGATTTTTTTGTCTCAATGAGCTATCTCTTTGTGACAACTGGGTGTTAAAATCTCCTGTTACAATTGTGCTATTACTTACGTAAGTTTTCACGTCTGTTAAAATTTGCCTTATATAGTTCAGAGCTCCTACATTTGGTCCATATATATTTATGATTGTTATCTCTTCCCCTTACAATTTTCCCCTGGCAAGAATATAGTGACCTTCTTTATCTCTTTTGACCATTTTTGGTTTGAAGTTCACAATGCCTGCAAAAAGAATAGCTTTTTTTTCTGGGTTCCTGTTGCATGGAGCATTGTTTTCCATTCTTTGACTTTCAGTCTATGATTTTTCCTTTTCAGTTAAATGTGTTTATTGTATACAGTATATTGTTGGATTTTGTTCCTTGATCCACTCTGCCAATCTGTTTCTTTTGATTGGTGAGTTGAGGCCATTTACATTAATGGTTATAACTGGTATGTACTGACTTATCTTTGTCTTGTTATTTTCCCACTGTTGCTTCTGTACTTTCCCCCTCTGTTTAACTGCTTACCTTTCCTGGTGGTTCTTTTTTACTGTTGGTTTTGAAATTGCTGTCATTTTTTATCTTTGTAAAATATCTTTCAGAACTCTTTGTAGGATTAGTTTGGCACTCATGAATTTCTTCAGTTGATCTTTGTCATGGAAGTATTTTGAAAGACAGGTTTGCAGGGTACAGCAATCTGGGTTGGAAGTTGTTTTCTTTGAGAACCTGAAATACTTCACTTCAAGCTCTTCTTGACTTGATGGTTTGTGTTGAGAAGTCTGCCATGATTATGATGAACTTTCTTTCATAGATCATCTGTTTCTTTTCCCTAACAGCTTTCAATATTCTGTTCTTTTGCTGAATTTCCAAGATCTTGTGTCTTATGTGTCTGGGAGTTGATTTATTTTTGTTATGGCTAATTGACATTCTATATGCCTCTCTTAACTGTATGTCAAGTGCTTCTCCCATGCTTGGAAAATTGTCTGCTATTACTTCTGCAAATAATCTTTTTGTGTCATTCATGTTGCCTCCTACTCTTTCATTGACACCTACTAGTTTTAAAGTATTCTTCTTTGCCCCATATTGCAGATATTGAATTGTGATTTGCTGGTTCCTTTTTATGTTTATCAGATCTTTCCTTTCATGATCACTAGCTGTATTGCTGTCTTCAAGGTCTCAAAGTCTATCTTCCATTTCATTCAAGTAGTTTTGTCAGCTTTCAATGGAATTTTAAATTTTCTGGTTACCTTTTTGAATTTGTTTCATGTATTCTCTTTCCTATTTTGTTCATTCAAGGTTTCCATCGTTCTTCTATGCTCCTTTATTTTCTTATCAATGCTCTCTTTAGATGTTCTGAGAAATTCTTTCATTTTTGTTGTCAATTCCTTTTGTTCCTGTGAGACTATTTCTGATCTGATGTCTTCTATGACTTGATGGAGTTTTTTTTTTACTTCAGTTGCTATCATCTCAAAAATTCCAAGTGTATTATTTCCAAGATTTTCTGTGTCAGTGTCTCCTGGACTTGTTCTGGGTGGGTTGGAGGTCTGAGATTGCATTTTGCTCCTTCATTTTGTCATTTTTGAAGATCTGGAGGTTTCCTGGAGCCCAGCCTCTCTCCTATGGTGTAGGAGTATCAGGGCAAGGACCTAAAGGTCCCCAGTGCTTAGCATGGCTCCCTCAATGGTGTGTGTGGGCAAGATGTGGTTGCTGATGCTCCTAAAGCTTTCTGAGGTTTGGCTCCCACACCAGTGCAGGAGAGGTGGGTGTGTAATTACCAAGGCTTCTGAAGCTGCCTGGGGCTCAGCTTGTCTTTCATGTGGGGTTCCCAAAGTTGTCAAGGATTCACCCCCGCTTCTGCACTGCTGTGTTTGTGGGCCAGTCATGGGTCACCTAGATTCCCGAAGCTGTCCACAGTTCAGCCTGGCTTCCACAAGGGTACAGGGATGGGAGGGTTGTGGTCACTAAAACTCCAAAACATGTCTGGGATTCAACCTAGTTCCCATGTCAGCGAGGGAGGGGAGAGGGCACAGTCACCCAGACTGCTGAAGCAGTCAGCTTGGCTCCCATGGAGGGGCAGAGAGTGGCCACTGAGGCTCCTAAACTTGTCCAGGGCTCCACCTGCCTCCCACATTGATAGAGGAGGGGTGGGGGCCACTCACTGAGATTCCTGAAGCTGTCCAGGGTTCAGTCCATCTTCTGCAAAGGTGGAGGAGGTGGGTTGTGGTCACCGAGGCTCCAGACGTTGCCCCAGACCCAGCCTGGTTCCCATGCTAGCGGAGAAAGTGTGAGGGCACAGTCACCCACATTGCTAAAGCTGTCCAGGATTCATCTTGGCTCCCATGAAGGTGCCATGGGCTGGTTGATTCTTGATAACAGCCATTCTTTCTGGAGTGAGGCAGAATCTCAGCATTGTTTGAATTCACATATCTTGAATGATTACTGACATTGAACATTTTTTTCATATATTTATTTACCATTTGTAATTCTTTTGAGAAGTGTTTATTCACTTCAGATGTCCATATAAGGCTTGTGTATTTAAATTTGGGAGGTCCAAGTTTTAAAATTCTGTATATGTTTTAGATTTTAGTCTTTTGTCTGAAGAAGAGCTAGCTAAGAGATTTCCCACTCTTTGGGTTGTCTTTTCACTCTGTTGGTGATTTCTTTTGCTATGCAAAAGCTTTTTAATAAGATGAGATTCCAGTTGATGATTCTTTGTAGTATTTCCCATGTCATCAGGGTTTTGCTCATGAAGTTTTTGCCTATATCTACGTCTTCAAAAGGTTTACCTATTCTCTCTTCCAGCGGATTTAGTGTATCTCTTTTTATGTTTAAGATCTTTGATCCATTTTGACTTTAATGCATGATGCCAATCTCCATAATAAACACAGATGCAAAAATTCTCAATAAGGTACTGGTGAAAAGAATGTAGCAAGTCATCAAGAAGATCATACACCATGACCAAGTAGTATTCATTTCAGGGATGCAGGGATACTTCATCATACACCAATCAATAAATGTAATGCACTATATTAACAGAGCCAAGGACAAAATTCACATGATCATCTCAATAGACGCAGAACAAATGTTTGGCAAAGTCCAACACCCTTTCTTGATAAAAAAAAAAAAACTACAGGAAATTGGAATAGAGTGTTTATCTCAATCTGATAAAAGCTACCTATGACAAATCAACATCATACTAAATGGACAAAAACTGAAAGCTTTTACTCTAAAATCATGAATAAGACAAGTATGTTCACTATCACCACTCCTATTTAATATAGTTTTGGAAACATTAGCCAGAGAAATTAGACAAGTGAAAGAAATAAGAAGAATAAAGTTAACTTAGGAAGAAGTTAAATTACCATTATTTGCTGATGACATGATACTGTACATAGAAGACCTCAAAAACTCCACCAAAAGACTTCTAGATTTAAGAACCATATTCAGTCACACAGATGGATACAAAGTTAACACTCAAAAATCAATAGCATTCATATATACAAATAAACTCACCGAGAGAGAAATTAGGGAAACCATATCTTCCATAATAGAACAAAAAAAAAGTGTTTTGGAATCAATCTAACAAAGGAAGTGAAAAATCTCTACATTGAAAACTACAGTGCTCTGAAAGAGAAGGTCAAATAGTATATCAGAAAATGGAAAGATATCCCTTGCTCTTGTGTTGTAATAACCAACGAAGTGAAAATGGCTATACTCCCCAAACTGTTATACAGATCTAGTGCAGTCCTAACCAAATACCCTTAGTATATCTCACAGAACTAAAAAAATTCCTAAAATTCATTTGGAACCAGAAGAGACCTCAAACAGCAAAACCAAAACCAGGCAACATAGTCAAGGCTGGAGGCATCACAATCCCTGACTTGAAATTATTCTACAAAGCTACTGTGATAAAAGCAGCATGGAACTCCCAAAAAACAGACCCAATGAACAATGGAACAGATTAAAAGATAAAGAACTTTAAACACACTCATCCACCTTATCTTTGACAAAGCAGCCAAACATGGTCACTATATAAAAATAGCCTCTTTAATAAATAGTGATAGAAAAACGGGCTTTTCACATGCAGAAGACTAAAACTAGATCCATGTCTTTCACCATGAGAAAACTACTCTTCATATATCATGTGCTTATATATTTAAAAAATGCAAAGGTGTATGGTACAAAAATGTTTCTTTTTAATTTATGACTTCATGGAAGATAAAGATTACTAAAAATATACAGAAAGAGTACAGTTCTAACAATTCTTATTGCTGGCAGCAACGAAAATTACAACATGTGAAAGAATTCAAATGAAAACTCTGTGACCTACATAAAGAAAGCCCCAATATTTGAGGAAAAGTATCTGAAGAGCTCTGCCTACAAAGAAAGAAATATTGCAGGGCAGAGCCAAGTATTGCCAAAGTATAAATGCTTCCTAAATTAAAGAGTGGTTTACAGCAGAAATTTAATAAAGCTACAATCTTACTGTCAAAATTATTCTAAGGTTTACCTATAAAAATAAATAGACTATTTAAGAATTTTTAAAAGAGGTAGTCCAGTTTGTTTTATATAGTCATAAGATATAAACAATGTGACGTTTGTGCAGAAATAACATTGGAGAGAATAATCTAGAACAGTTATTTGTTATCTATCATATTCTAATATATGATAAGGAATTCATCACAAGCCAATTCCCAGAAAAGCCAGGACCTTTAAACAATTCAGTTAGGACAATCACCTAACAATCTGGAACGCAATATATTTACTATTACCTCCTCACACATACCAAAAGAATTTTCTGATTAATTAAAGAATTCAATGTATATAAATAAAAACTCAAAGTGTCAGTTTAACTCTCTTCTTTGAAGTATAAAGGATTCCTGCTGTCATAAATAATAAAAATAATTCACAAAAGACAATACAGGCAAATGGGAGACAAAAATATCCATTCTGAGGGCTTAGTGCATGTGCTAAACTAGTTTACATTTTGAAAATCACGCTTGCAGACAATTATATACCAATTAAAACTTTCACAGTATAAATACAAACAAAAATAACAATAACCAGAAGACTAGGAAAAATAATTTAACAGATGTGAAAAGCAGGTGAAAAAAAGCATGAGGACTCCTGTAGAGAAGCCAGCAAAGCAAAGAAACAAAATTCACCAAAAAGAAATACATGGTAATGAAAATATGGGAACTTGTCCAAACTCAATGCATATTTTATTGATTAATCATTTAGTGTATTTTTTAACTAAGAAAGCTATTTGTGAAAGAGGCTTCTTCATATATTGCCAACGGTGATTTCAATTGGTAGCTCTGGAAAGAAACACAGCAATTTGTGGAACATTTAAATAATCATTTGCATAGTTTCATCTAGGAATTCCATTTCTGGGAATCTATCCTGAGTCAGTAAGTCTATAAATAAAGATATTAATGCTCTAATACATATAATAGTGAAAAATGATAGCTGTTCCTCAACTTCCAAAAAAAATTCTACAAGGAATTGAATTATACCTCCCAAAGAAGTCTTAATCCCCAGAGCCTGTGTGTACAGTACCTTATTTAGAAATTAGTTCTTTGCAGATATACTCAAGTCAAGATACCTTATGCAATGTAACTTAATCCAATATGACTGATACCCATATGAGGATAGAGGAAACACAGAGATATGGATGGACCCCATGAGAAGACACAGAGATTCCCATTATGCACTGACAAGCCAAGGGATGCCTAAGGTTGCGGGTACACCAGAAGCCATGAAAAAGCCTGCATAAAATTCTCCCCCAGAGCATGCAGGGAGAACATGGCTCTTCTGACACTTTGCTTAGATTTTAACCTTGAGAGCTACATTTTAAGCCACCCAGTGTGTAATAATTTGTTATTGTGGCCCTAGGAAACTAATACAAAAATAACATGGCCACCGTGTTTAGTTGAGAAACAATTTCTCAATGAAATTTTCAGCCCCTGAAAAAATTAATAACTTAACAAAAGGGTTATAAACAAGTAGGGTATAAAAGTACATGAAATTGTGAGTACTATATGCTAAAATAGTTCTGGTGCACAGAAAGGAAGATTAGAAGGAAGTTCAACAACACTGACAGTGGTTGTAGTTACATAGTAAAACATAAATATGCTTCCTGTTTCCTTAGAGTCTTCAATTTTCTTCAGTGAAAATACATTCATATTATCACAATTGATTAAAAGTTATTTAGACTGACACTTAGGGCTAGGACAAGGCTGCCTCTTACAAAGCCCTTGGCTGTGAAATTGATAGTCCTGAAAAATATCGGGCTTCAATGAACAAGGACAAGAGGAGAATGTCAAGCAGGCAACTAAAATCATACTGTATCCTACTTTGGTCTATTTCAGCTGAGTAGTAGAGTAGTATAGATGAGGTAGCTTGTAAACAGCCAATTTTATTCTTCTCATTCTTGATTATTTACTTTATTTGCTCATATATACATTTTTAGTGTTCGTATTTGTGATCTCTTTTATAATTATGATCTCCGGCTAATATCTGGTGAGTCTTCCTTTCTCCCTTATGAGGACCAGGTTGGTGATTTGAATTTTTGTGGTATTACCTCATTGTTCACTAGAAGATTAGTATTCAGCGGGTACTTGCTCCCCTCCTCCTCGTAACTACTGCAGAAGGAATAAAAACGTGGAGCCTTAGACTTAGTATTGTGACACCAAGTTTAGACAACTTAGCTATGTTCCTTCCAGTTTACATCCCATCACTTAAAACAGCATCATCCAGCTGGTCCTTAGACACAGGAGTTACAAATAAACCTTTATTACCAGATGCCATTGTTATTGGGGTGGTTTGCTGTGCAGCAATCGTGACTAACGTATAGCCAATCCCTTCTGAAGATTATTCACAGCTTGCTGTCCATTAGAGTTCTCTCCTTTTTAAGTATCACTATTTTATTTACTTACTATTTTTAAATGCACTTATTATTGTTATTTTTTAACCATACGTATAACTGTACAAGTGAGATATTTTGGAGAGTCCTTAGGCTGCCATCTTGAAGTTAGAAATATGAGCATGACACTGGACCGTGGTTATAGGATTATTCTGCTGGTTTAATTAGAAAAGCTCTAGGAATTTTGGGGAAGGCCAGAAAGCAACATTTGGAGGTTACAATCCAGGAATAACCTCCAAGTTGTAATGAAGAGCTACTCCTGTGGTGACACCAGTGGCCACTATTGGGCACAGATACCACAGTCACGCCTCTGGTGCTGGATAGTACCACCTGAATTGCCATACCAACTCTGAATGCTGATGTGCCCAGCACCTTCTCCTCGTTGCATTAACTTCTAGATAGACACCACAGCCTAACTCACCTTCCAGCCAGGAGCGCTGAAAAGGTGAATATCCATCTTCTACCCGGGGGAAAAAGCAAACCCATCCTGTACTAATGCCCTCAAACATAGAAAGGGAACCTAACTGGTTGGCAAGGATGCCTTTCCCATTACTGCTTAGTGGCAGTAGGGATGAAATCAAAATGAAAACAAATAAGTCTACACACTGAAGGAGTCACAGGCTACTGCTCTCAATCTAATTGAGATAATATACACAGCTGCCCATGGTGGAGCATTGTTACCTAGCAAGCAATTCAACAGATGGTAGATCTGCCAGTCAACAAATGAAGCCACAGACTACCACTCTAAAATGAAGACCATCACTTCACTACCCAGGACTTTTAGTCTTACCCTTAATTCCATAACACATCACCTTGTTTTTCTGTGTTCTAATTTCTGTCTCTTGTTTTTTTATCACCTCTGATCTTCTGGTACAATAATTTTGTTTTGCAGTGAATGTATGATAGAGCCTGCACAGCTGTACATTCTTATGTTTTCCCACTTCCTAGTCCACCGAGTCCTCGTCTGTCCTGAAAGGCACTCATCCCAATAGGCTGATCTGCATCAAGAATTCAAGCAGAGAGAAACACCATCCACCAGTGATCCTCAGAATGGTAGTTTGAGAGGCACAGATGGGGGAAAGGGGCCAGGTATGCCAAAGTTGATAAATCATAAAGTTTCTGTGCACCTTCCTGCCTCTTCTTGCCTCTAATAATTGGAATTTTACATTGGAAGTCAGCTTCAGAGAACAACAGGTGTAAGTTAATGATTTTTCTCTGGAAACTAAGACAAAAGGAGAAAGTTTCTGACTTCATGAATGTAATAATATGGTAACACTATGTCCTTGGAAGAGTGGGTGGTCTGGGTTAAGTACACTTTTGAAATGTTTAAATAAATGCCAGTCATTGGCCAACTTGGGTTGGGTGTTTGAATGAGTAGAAAGCAGTATCAACAGGGCACCTGCTTTCAGATCTGTTTGAGCTTTGTCTTCCAATCAGGTAACTTTGATAAGATCAAAACATTCCTTCATCCTAAAAAATCAATATCACTGTGTGAAAAAGTAAAGAATCAAGGAGAAAGTGTGGGAAGAGAAAAAGAGTCTTAGCCTGGATTATTTTGAATGGAGAGCACGAAATAATCTTTTCTATGCAAGAGGTTTATTTGAAAGAGTGAGTTCCAGAGATAGAAGTGAGGGAAAAGGAAGTGAAACAGCAAGAGAGAGAGAGAGCCATGTCCCTCCCTCTTTCCCCCTTTCACTCCTTGCTTCCCTTTCTCCCTTCCACAGCTCAAAAGCCTTCTCAGTGAGATCAAAAAGTAGTCACCTTTGGAAGATAATGGAAAAGCAAGGAAGGAAAGAAGGAAGGAAGGAAGGAAGGAAGGAAGGAAGGAAGGAAGGAAGGAAGGAAGGAGAGGGAGGGAGGAAAGAAGGAAGGAAAGTAGGAAGGAGGGAAGGAAAGAGGGAGAAGGAAAAGGAAAACTAAAAAGTCTTAGTGATTATGATTTTTGGATCAGAAGCCCCTAACAGAAACACCATTCAGACTTTGGATCCCTCTGTGTTGGATTATTAAGGTTATTCTTACTGACAATCTCTTTTGATCTTCTGAACAGCACTAGAAAGTATTAGGTTTACTGCAGTACTGTGCTTAAAAGTGTGGGCTGCAGAGTCACCGTTGGGCTAAGCGTTGGCTCCGGCGCTTTCACGCCACGTGACCTCAAGCCAACTGCATAACATTTTGATGCTTCTCATCTGCAAAGTGCAGATAATGAATGCAGCGTGTGTTTGTTGCGAGGAGTAGATAGTTAATATACGTAAAGAACTGAAATGGATCTGACATGTAGTAAATTAGCTTGAGATGCTCCTACCTGTGGACATCTTTCTAATGCATTTTGGGCTATCAACTAGGAGAAGTTCCCACAGTAACAGAATGACTTTGAAACTCTGCACCATCGGATCCTCGAACAGAAATACGGCTATGGGGAGCCATCGGAGCAGAACCCAGCCAGGATGACTTGGAACGGCAGGGTGGGGCTCAGCTGGGAAAGCGTACTTTGAGCAAATACACATTTCACTGATCAACAGCTTCTTTCCCTTCATCGTTTCCTTGTTATCACTTCCCTAAAACATAAAATCTCCATTCTAGGCTGAAAGCCAGAATTCCCCTTCCCTTTGCCTGATGAAAGAGCAAGTGCCTTCTCCCTGGCCATTTGCAGAGAAATAAAAGCCAAGATCCTATTTTAGTCCAAATGTTCAATATTTATGGAAATATGTTTGGATGGTTTACAAAGGACACCCTTCCTCTTACACTCCCTCAGAGAGGTTTTGGAAACTTAGGGCATTCTCTGCACTACTCCTACCCCCTGCCTTTGTAGGATGGAAAAGAAAGTTCTTCTCCCCCACTCCTCCAGTTCTTCAAGATCTGGAAGGCCGTTGAGATTTAAACAACTTGAGAAGTGTGTATTCATCTCAGATGCCCATTTCTGGATTGGGTCTTTGAATTTGGAGAGGTACATGTTTTTTTAATTCTTTGTATGTTCTAGATAGAAGTCCTTTGTCTGAGAGACAGCCAGCTAGGATTTTTTCCCAATTTGTGGGTTTTCTTTTTACCACCAAAAAGTGGCCCATGTCTGAAGCTGCATAACTCTCACTTGGCACAAGTAGGAATAGGAAGTCAGGGGAGCAACGGTATGTTCTACAGGATGAGAAGCAGTGTCTTGGCAGACTTCAAAACCTTCAGTCTTGAAGGAGGAGAAGGACTGGGAAGCAGAGCAGGCGAGATGTAGAGAATTTGAGCCATTTGCCCACCTAAGGAGGTACATTAAACATTGGCAGAAAGCAATCTCTGCAAAATGTCTATGTGTTTATTTATTTATTAGACTGACTGTATCTAGGAGTTGCTTCTTCTCTCTTGGGGGCAACTGCAAGAACCACAGAAAATGAGACAGACTTCTAAGCTTGCTGTTACAGCTTATGTTCCTCATATCAAATCCCATCAACTTAAATTATCTATCATAGACTACCGCTTTTCACATCCAGCATCAGATCGCAATACTAATTCCCTATCTGGTCCCAAATCCTAAAACCAAATGGACTTGTACTTCTCAGTGTTCTTAGCAAGAAGGCCAAAAGCTCGCTTATTGAATCTCAGTCCCACAAACACATGCACAGACTCTGGCATGTCCTGGACATGATTCTCAGATGAAAAATTTCACTCCTCTTTCCTCAAAACCTATTTCAACTTTCCAAAAACTGTGGTGAATTTTCTAAATAAAATTCTCAAGAGCCAAGTTCTCCCCCATCTCCTCTACCCATCCTGGCCTTCCTCTTCCTCCCACTCATATATCCCCAGCTTGCCTCATCTCTAGCTGTGCTTCTCATCTTGCCGCATAGTTCTCTTGATCCAAACAAACTTTTCCTTTTCCAAAGGGACATATGTGCCTTTTGAGTCTCCCACTTGCAAATATGAGATCATGGGCACTCTCAGTCATCAAAATCAAGTCAGTATTTTATAATCTCTTTCTAGATACAGATAGGTATCTATGTGAGTGTGGATGTAGATATGACACATATAATACAGCCATAAATACAGAGATAAACATTTTCTGCTAATACTGCTTCTCTAAAGAACCTTGAGTAATATGCAAAGTATTCAATGTAAACTTGGTTCTTAAGAAAAATGCTTCTTTATTTCCCCAAAAGCAGAGCTAAGATGAAGACACACTCAATCCACAGTCATAAATAGAACACTAAATGCCACAGCAGTCAGCCAACTCATGCCTACCTCAGCATTCTTCTTGTTCATTTGATTTCCTGAAGTCACACTCAGAAGGCTCAGCCTGCCTGAGTTGGCCCTGTGATGTTCTGCATCATCTGGATACAATGCAGAAGGACCTGGCACAGGCAGCTCTCTGCCTGCTGGGTTGCTCTCAGAATTGGATCTGCTCTCTGTTTCTCCAAGGTAGATGTAGTTCTTTCTTCTGTGGAGTGGAAGAGCTCACTCTCAGATTGGTGCTTTGCTTGGGGAAGTAAAGGGAGCAGGCTCCTGAGTCCACACTGAGAACAACAAGAAAAGAGTCCTTTGCTCTTTGGGTCCTGTCCGTATGTGCTGCAGATCTGTTTGAGCCTAATTTACACTACACTCCTGCAGGTACCACCTCTCCTAACCAGCACATGCTCACTGTCTCCTGTGAGAACAGAGTCGAGGTTTGTGGTAGTCAGCTTTCCATCACCCTAACCATCATCTGAGCTAATCAGTTTATACCGCTAAAGGCTAACTTTGGCTCACAGTTTTGGAGTTTTTGTGGACCGTTAGCCTCATTGCTGCAGTGAGGCAGCAGAATTTTGTGATGCGAGCACATGGAATACAAACCTGCTTGTTTCATTGCTGGGAGAAGAGGAGAAAAGCATCACAGGATCCCTCTCCAGGGCCCCAAGGACTTTAAACCTCCCACTGGGCCCCGCCTCAAGGCTTCTACCACTTCCTAAGAATGTTACTCTATGGACCAAGCATTCCTCACTTGGGCATTTGGGGATAGTCTATATCCAAACTGCAGTACAGTTAGAGAGGCCATTCCTGACTTTGGTGGAATTGTCTCCCAAATGATTTCCGCATTTTGGCATATTCACACAGCCCTTCCACTGTTATTTTCCAAACATATTTTAACTGACCATAAATGGATTCACTTTTAAAACTGAGCATGATCCTAGGTAATCATATCTATGCGATCATAGTTCAATCTTCTAAGTCTAAATTTCACTGGACAGTAAAATTAATAGATGATGATCAAAATAAAAACAATGATAATTTCCTGCTTTAGGATCATCTGGCTCACTGGGGATGTGTACAGGCCACTCTTAGAGAAAAGCCTTTTAGGGGAGGGATGGTCATCAGTTAGTGAGGACACTGCAGTGTGGCAAATTAGGTGCAATTGAAAAAAAATGCAAGAACACAGTGGGAGGCATAAAGTTAAAATTTTTTGCTAGAAGTAAGAACCAATCTGACCCCTGGAGAGAGAGATGTGTCCATTCGGGCCTGTTTTTTGAGTCAGTAAGCAAATGTGTTTGTGTTTAGAAAGGAATATTATTTTCTCATTCACCTGCAAAAAATAAATAAATAAAAGGATTTTGCATGTCTCTGTCTTCCTTCAACTGCCTTGTGAGGGCATTCTTCTTTGCTTTCCATCAACAAATTTTCAGTTGTAGTTTTAGGCTACTGGATGAAAGAAAGGATTCCATTTTGTTATATGTATTGCACCATATGCAGATGGCATTGTTTTTCGGGTGACCTGAATCTACACTTAAACAAAAAGTTAGGAAATACTATTGATAGGCTAAACTCCAAACTCTCATCTTTTCTGTATTGGGAAACCAAAACAATATCTGGACTTTTAAAAGTATGCTTAGCAAACCATTTAAATCAGAAAAGACATTTTTCTCAAAGTATTGCATTGGAACATCTTCCCTCTGGGAGGGGAGCCAGGTTGTGTGTCCTGATGCTTTCCGTTCCATAAAAGGAAAAT
Source organism: Dinomys branickii (assembly GCA_004027595.1). Taxonomy (NCBI): domain Eukaryota; kingdom Metazoa; phylum Chordata; class Mammalia; order Rodentia; family Dinomyidae; genus Dinomys; species Dinomys branickii. Next base: position 35,251 of record PVLD010008552.1, read on the forward strand.
TAGCTGTGAGGAAAATTATCGATGTTGAGAATATTTATCCTCAATTACCTAATTTTGCTTTTGAATACCTTTTCCACTTTTGAAATACTATCTTCTAATTTGCATGATGCCATAATCCATTTGTAAGATTTCTAGAAATTTTCCTCATCACCTTGACACGGCTACTCACAGGAAAGTCTCTCTCACATATTTTTTCTCCTGATGAGGAAGAATTCTCCATTGTCTTGACAAAATTTCACAGGAAGGGCTATGGGATCATTTGTTCCTGATGGAGAAGAGTGCTCCATCACCTTTACAAAGTAGAGTAGACAGCTTTTCATTTGTGTAACCAAATACCCAAGAAAATCAAATTAGATGAGGAAAGATTTATTTCACAGGTTTCAATCCATGGTCAGCTGCTCCAGGGCTTTAAGTCTGTAGCAAGACAGAAACATGGCAGAAGGGTATGGCGAAGGAGAGCTGCTCACCTTATGGTGGCCGGGAAGCAGGGACAGAGGAAAGTGGCAGAGAGGAAACAGCCAGGAGCCAGATACAATCTCCAAGATCAAGCCCTTGTGATGATCCACTCCTCTCAACCAGGCCCCTCATTTCCGGTTTCCTTCACCTCCCAGTAAGGCCATCAAATTATGATCATTATTAATCCATGTATGAAATCAGAGCCCTCATCATCAAATCACTTTTCAAAAACCTTACCTCCAAACACACAAGACTTTTGGAGAATGTTGAGTGAGAAGTTCGTTTTAGATCTAAATCATGACACAAGCATTCACAGGAAGGGCTCTGACATCGTTTACCCATGATGAGGATGCTTGCCTGTGCCCCTCCTCTCACCCAACTTTGGCAGGTTCTGTCTGCACAGAAAGGATGTAGTGGAAGGACAAGAATTGGGCATATTGGAAAGAGTGCTACCTTTAGAATTGATCAGGCTGAGTTCAAGTCCAATGTCAGACCCCATGAGCTGTTTGTCTTGAGGGGAGTTAACTTTTCTCCTAAAGAGAGCCTATCTACCTGACAGTCTCAGGGAGTTATTAAAATGCTGCTGTATTTTTAAATGGCTCCAGCCCCAACCCTCTTTTTGTGTGCCTGGCTAATGCTGCAGCCATCCTAACGTTTTCCCAGGGAGCTCCAGGACCATGGCCAGGGAACTTCTAATTGGGTTCTCCCTGTGCTTTTTGGGTGGGTGAATATTAATACATACTGAGAAACAGGAAGAAAATGTTCAAGTAGGAAGTGGAACAGGGGATGGATAAGGGGGAAAAAAGAATGGAAAAGAAAATGGAAACAAAACTTTTGTAAATAAAGAGAGGAAGAGGAGTTGAAGGGACGGGAGGGGAAGGAGGAGAAAAAGAGGAATCAAGATATATCATATCAGTATGACCGGTTAGCTCAGTTGGTAAGATACATAGTGTACAGTACAAATACACTACCATGAATGTGATCATTACGCATATCAAAGGTGTACTAATGAAATTAATTTTTAAAAATCCTTGCTCTCAAGCCTTTGCACCTTAACCTGTACTATGGGGTAAGAATGCTGAACTTGGGCATTACAATGTTGATTTATACCAAAAAAAAGTGAGTGACTTTTTGTAAATAAACAAAAATGTAATTGTCTTTGTTATTCACATCAAAGAGATTCAGGCATAAATCAGAGAGCACAATCTACCCCATCATATCAAATAAATATGTTCAAACCCAGAACTCAAGCAAAACCCCTCCATAAACACAGACACACACACACACATGCAATATGGCTTTTGTCACAACAATTTTATAGCTCAAAGATCAGAGGTCCTGCTAATGTCACAGTCCCTAATATTAGGTAAACATAGCAATATCCTTGAAATACACACAATTGCTAGCTGCCAAAATCTTAGCCCCCTCTTGTGCTTCCCTCCCATCTCCAGACTCCCTTTTATGGGCTGTCAGATCAATTTTACAGCATGTCTGAGGAAGCTGATGAGAACCTGAGGGAGCGGGTCCGGCTCTGCTCTGGACTAATGAGGAGGGGTGCAGGGCTGCTGAACACTGGGGAGGCAGACGCCATTGTGTTCAAAATGTATGCTGAAAAAAAGACCCTTTTTGCTCAGTTGTGCAGCTTTTTAATGTCCCCCAGTCATTTGAGCACAAAAGTATAAATCTGAGCTTATGCCTGACATGGATTTTTTCAATCAGTCTCTTTTAATTGCATAAATGTTCATCTTTGTCTTGAAGGAAAATATAATATATAGTTCAGTGGAAAAGAATGTTGCCCAAATTGGTATAATTAAGGCTTTCTGTCCAAATGCACTCTGTACAAAGGCCAGAAGCTAGGCAGGGGTTCTCTTTTCAAATTGCCTCCAACCCTTACCCTGGTCTATATTTTTGTCTTTATTCATTTCATTTTTTTAAAGCATAGACAAATCCAAGTCTACTTATATGGCTATCACTTAATGCTTTCATTCTTCCAAACTCTAAGGTGATTTTTTGTATGTTTGCATGTATTGCAATAATATAAGCATAAATGAAAGCTCAGTGGTAAGGTGCTTGCCTATCACGTGCAAGGTTCCAGGTTTAATCCCCAGCAAAAGGCACTAAGAATAATAAAATTAAATAAACGTATCAAGGAGGAGGTTCCGGGGGAAGATGAAGCAGCAGCTCTTCTCTTGCCAAGGAGCCAGCACTCCCAGTCACTGCAAGAGTGTTTTGAACTATCTTTTTCATACCCAAACTTACCATGGGTTAGGAGTCTTCATTCCTTTAAAGAAAGAGGGTTTGGCTTTTACCAATTAAAACTAAACTGTTTAGACTTGAGTTGAACTGAGACCCTCAAAAGATATGTGCCAGGGCTAAGCTTCAGCACCTAAGAATGTGCCCTCTAGAGGCCAGATGAGGAAAATTAAATTCTTTCTATACCAGCTGGAAGTAAGCAGCACTCTCTAATTCTATAGAATAATGAAGTCTGTACTCACCACTCATACTCTAGCCAGTGCTATAAGGAAAAAGAAGGGAAATAATAGACACATGTATGATGAAGGAAGAAATGAAACTGTTCCCATTGTAAGATACCTACGTAGAAAATCCCAAGGCACATACAACAAGATTCCTAAAACTAGTGAGTTAGTTCAGCAAGATTTCATCATACACAATAAACATACAAAAACTAATTATATTTCTGTATACTGGCAATGAAAATGTAGACATTGAAAACTAAAAAAAACACACAATTGAAGAGTAAAATGCATTTAAGTCTATCAAAATATGCCCAGGGTTCGTATGCTAAAAACTGCAAAATGGTGATGAAAGAAATTACAGATCAAACTAAATGGAAAGGCATGTTGTATTTATGGATTGGAAAACAACATAAAAGATATGGCAATTTTGCTCAAATTGACATATACATTTAAATCAATTCTTATCACAACTCCAGCAAGATTTTTTTGTAGGCATAGAGAAGTTCATTATAAAATGTATATAGAAAAGCAAAAGAAATAGAATAGCTAAAATTGTTTTGCAAAAGAATAAAGTGAGAGGGTCTGGTCTATCTTATTTCAAAATATATTATTTAGCTAGAGTAGTTAAGATGGTATTGTGCTTGTAGAAAGGTAAATACATAGATCAATAGAACAGAATTTTAAATGTCCATAAAAATAGGTTACAAATATATCCCCAACTGATTTTTCACAAAAGTACAAGACCAATTCAGTAAAGGGAATGTACACTTTTAAAACAAATGTTATTGGAACAATTGAACAATCACAGGCAAAATACCAGCTAAGTTTCATACCTGATACAAGTATTAATTCAAAATTATAAACTTTATGGAAGAGGTAAAGCTGTGAAACTTTTGGCAATAAAACAGGGGATAAAAATCTTCAGAATCTAGAGTAAGATAAAGAGGTCTTAGCATATGCCGTAAAAAGAAAAATTGATAAATTGGATTTCATCAAAAGTGAAAGCTTTTGCTCCATGAAAGATCCTCTTTAAAGGATGGAAAGACAATCTATAGACTGGGAGAAAATATTTGCAAACTACATATCTATCAAAGGGTTAATATACTGGATATTCACTGAAGAGGACATAGGCATAGTAAGTAAACAAGCATATGAAATGATGTTGAATATCTTCAGCCATTAAGTAAGTACAAATTAAATCCACAGTCATATATCATTCTACTTTTATCGGTGTGACTGAGATAACAAGTATTTATGATATCACTCAGTGCTGTCAAGAACTCAGAGAAATGAGATAAGAGCTACATTGCTGATGGAAATTTTTAAAAGCACAGCCAGCCTAACTAAACTAAACTAAACATACAATCACCATCTGAACCAAAACTTGTACCCCTGAAAATTCATTATGGAATCATGAAAGCTTATATTTAAAAGTTGAAGATGTCATAATACCTGACCTGAAGACATACTCCAGGGCGACAGTAACTAAGAGAGTGTGGTACTGCATCAAAACCACCACACAGACCAATGGAGGGATAGCAGATACAGATCCACACATCTGCTGCAAACTGGTGCTTGACAAAAGCACTGAAAGTATTCATTAGAGAAAGAACAGTCCCTCAGTATATGATGTTGGGGAAAATATGCCCATGCAGAAGACTGAAGTTTGACTCCTGTCTCTCTCACCATATCCAAAACAAAAAACACCTCAGACCAGATCAAAAACCATCACGAAAGACCTGAAACTGTGAAGCTCCAGGACAAAGCATAGGGAAACACTTCTAAACAGCAGTATAGGCATGCAATCATTTTTGCATAAGACTCCAAAAACAAATGCAACAAAAGCAAAAAAAAAAAAAAAAAAAAAGATGAATGGTGTTCTGTTAAACTAAGATGCTTTTGGACAGCAAAATGAGCAGTCAACGGGGTTAAGAAATGACCTACAGAATGGGAGAAAATACTTGCAAGCTATTCATCTTACAAAGCATTAATATCCAAAATGTCTAGAAAGTTCAAACAACCGAACAAAATGAAAATAATCTAATTAAAAATGGAGAAGTGATCAGGTTAAACATTTTTGCAAGACAAAAAACACAAATGGCTTACAAGCACACGAAAAAAATTCACACCATCTTTAGCCATCAAACAGAGGAACTCAGAATCACAATGAGATATCGTCTCATCCCAATCAGAATAACCAGTACCATAAAAGCAAGTCATACCAAATGCTAGTGAGGTTGCCAAGCAAAGAGAATGTTTTTTGGTAATAGTTATTCTGATTGAGGTGAGACAATATCTCATACTGATTTTGAGTTCCTTTCCTTCATGGCTAAAGACGTTGTCGGTGGGGTTGTAAATTAGTGTAGCCATTATGAATGTCCCTCAATAGACTAAAACTACATCTGCTCTATGATCGAGCTGTTTTAATTCTTTGTGTCTATGCTTAGGAAATGAAATTGGCTTATCAAAGACATACCTGCACTCCTACATTGATTACAATGCCATCCACAATTGCGAAGATGCGAAAGCTACTGAGGTGTCCATTGACAAACACATAAGCAAAATATGGCATCTATACACATTGGAATATTACTGTGCTATAAAAGAGCATGAGGTCACACAATGAAGAGAGTAGAATAGTGATTATTATAGTCTATGAGGTGTAGGACAAAGGGGCACTGGAGGGAGGTTGGATGATGGATATTAAAACACAGTTAGATGGGGTAGTAAGTTCTGGTGTTCTACAGAAAAGTGGGATGCCCAGTACAAAATAATCCATCTTAAATTTGAGAAGATTTAGAAAAAAGTAAGAATTCAAATGTCTCAAACATAAAGAACTGGTAAGAGATTGGAAATATTAATTCTGATGGGGATCACCACACATTGTATATGTATACTTAATTATACAATACTCCAAAATATGTATAGTTAATATAGGTTAAAGTTAAAAATTAAATTTGATTAATCAAAGTTTAAAATCCTCATGTAAAAATTGATACAGAAGCAATTAGAGAATATTGATTCTTTGCAGCCCAAAATAGAATCATTCAAATGCTTTTCAATCAGTGAGTGTTTAAAAAACTTTCATTCCAGACATGGTGGTACCTGGCTGTAATGCCAGCTACTCAAGAGGCTGAGGTGGGAGGATCACAAGTTTGAGGCCAGGCTGGAAATTTTGAAACCTTTGTCTCAAAAAACATTGTCTAGGCATGCAGCTCAATGTTCCCTGAGTTCTGTGTCTGCTCCCCAAATAAACACTGTGGTATATCTTTTCTATAGTATGCTGCTCAACCATAAAAGGAATGAATTTTTGACATACACACACCATGAGTGAATTGCCAAGGACTTCTGCTATGGGAAAAAAGCCAATCCCAAAATAATACATACTTTATGTGGATCCTTTTATAATATTCTCAATACAAAAATTATAAAAAGAGTTAAGACAGAGTGAAGGAGGGTGAATGTGAAAAGGCCATACCCTCAGAAGAGAGGTACCTAGAGTGACAGAATGGTCCGGTGTTTTAACTGCATCCTGTTAATATATCTGGTGGTTTATTGAAAGGAACTTTTAATGTGTAATTGACCAAACTTGCATGCTTGCATCTGGTTATATGTGCAACCATTTTGGAAATGACATTGTATAGTATAACAACCACTGTTAATACCCTATCACCATATTTTGAAATTCTGTATCATTTTTATTGCTCTCTATGCTGTTTTGTTTATGTATTTGTTTTGTTATGTTGGCTTTTTAAAAAAATGAAAAACAAAATTTATATGTATGTATAAGGATACTTGGAATAGGTGTATTGCTGATGTCTGTAGTTTACTGAGAGGAACAGTCAATGCTTAAAATGTTTTTTTTTTCTTAACGCATTTTACATGCTTGAATTTGGTAATTAGAATGGTTTGAAAACAGTATACAGTATAAAAACCATTGTTGAACTCCTAGAATTTTGTATGCTGAAGCTCTGCATCATTTCAAATTTTTTAAAATTATTTTTATTTTTTTTACCTGTTACTGTTTTTGACTGATCAATCTTACATTCCTATGCCTAATGGACTGAGCAACTTCACTGAAGATAACAGTATGTAATTTAGCAACCATTGCAAATTTCCATCATTTTGTCTTAAGGTCATGTATCATTTTTGTTGTTTTGGTGTTGTTTTGATTTTGTTCGTTGTTGTTTTGTTCATTTTTTTAATTTTTGAAATAAAAAATACAAAAAAATTCCAGTTGTGAAAGTAATATACTTTGCAGGATATTTTCACTGGGGTTCTAAAGGGGATCTAAGAGCTCTCTGCATTATTTCTAACAACTCCATCTGAATCTACAATTGTCTCAAAATAAAGATTTAATTTACAGAACAACTTGGGCAGTTGTTGATTTTGATTTGATAAGCTAAAGCCTCTTTACACTGCCTTACTTTTCTTCTATACCATGTATCACATCTAGCCTGCCAGAACACACATGGGCACTTCCTGTTTACTGCTTCCTATAGAACGAAAGCATACCAGGGTTGCATTCTCGTCTGTATTGTTTAACGATGTCTTTCAAGTGCATACAATGCAACAGGCAGGTACTTGTGCCCAACAAACAGTTATTGAACAAAGAGATGAGTCATGACTATCAAGTATTAGGGGTTCTCCCAGGAAATGGAATCAATAGCACATGAGTATATATGTAGAGTGAGAGAGAAGTTTATTCCAAAGAACTGGTGCACATAATTACAGAGGCTGGTAAATCTGCAGCTATCAGGCTGGAGACCCCCAAAAATCAAACGAACAACAACAAAAAAACACAGTATTGCTCAAGTCCAACGACATCTGTGCAGAATTCCTCTTGCCTTGGGAAGTCCAAAAGCTTCTGCTTCAGATTTTTCTCTTGCTTTAGCCTTTGTTCTCTTGAAGCATTTGGAAGAGGCACTTCCACAACATGGAGGGAAGCTTTACTTAGAATCTGCCAATTTAAATGTTAATCTCACATGAAATCATCCCTGGAGAAACATCTAAAACCATTTTTGACCACATATACAGGCACCATGATCCGGTCAAGTTGATACAAAAAATTTACCATCACAATCCATGCTGTACTAGGCTAAAATATAGCAGAGCTCTTAGAGGCTAAATGTAGGGTCATTCATTCCTTCACTTAATAGTCATAAGCTATTGTGGTTTTCACTGTGAGCAATTTAATCATCCTGTTTACCAGCAAACTCATAATAACATGTTTTATAACAGTGCTTATAGCAACCTCTGAATTTTCTGTAATTTGCTACATTAGTATTTATGGATTTGGAAATGAGTTAGGCAAGTTTGTTACATCAATGCTAAGAGAAAAATAAACAGGCTCTAGGAGAGGGCTAAAGATGCTTACCTGGGCCTGGGGATGTAGCTCAGCAGCATAAGCACCTGCCTAGCAAGTGCAAGGTCCTGAGTTCGATTCCCAGTACAAAATAAATAAATTAATTAATAAAGATGCTTACCTGTGAATAAAGTGCATGAGTGGGTGGACTTAACTGGGATCTCAAAGATTATCTTTCTTCCGTCTTGGCTTTCAGCTGTGACTCAACAATCAAGTTCTCCTTGTAAAAAGAAGGTGAAACAAGAAGTATATAGGCAAAGCCAAAATAACTGTTTACAGCCAAGCAATGGTCTCTGCAGTGTTCTGGGTGGAAACACAAGGAGTTTATCTGAAAGACAATCCAAAGAGAGGAAGGAGGAAACTGAGACAAAGAAGGAAAAACAAGCCAACAAACAGTGCATTTCAGAGAGGATTAAATATATGGTCAAGTGTGGCTGAGCAGATGGGTGACCTTTTTAAAAGCCACCCCCACCCTGCAGCACCATCCTGCTGAGCACAGGAGGCTTGGAGCACTTTCCCACTAGCTTTCTCTCTACTGATCCACTTCCAGGCTGTGTGTGATTTCTGAGATGCTGAAATCCTCAGAAGATGAGATGCACTACTTATCCGGGAAGTTGTCAGTACATTAGAAAGTCTAGCGGGAGGTTGGATAACTCAGGTAGGGCAGGAGAGAAGGTGAGCAAAGTACCCACAAGGTCTCATGCTCACAGACTGCTCGCTGTAAAGCGTCCTGAGTGGAGGCAAAGAAAGGAAGTCATTTACACGGTGGCCAGTGTATTTACATGTATTTGTATTCTTGCCGCATAATTTATATCATAAACTGAGATTTCTCTGTTTCTCTATTTTGCTCCGTTTTCTTTCTTCTGTTTACGCTTTTTTCCCCCTCTAATAAATGAGAATATATCAAACCTATCCATTAAAAGAGACTATGAAACTGGGTAAAAATAAAACCAACATTTTTTTCCACTAGAAATCTACTGTAATCCAAGTGACACCAAGGGGTTAAAACTAAGTGATGATAAAAGAAAATGCCACATACATGCTGTCAAAAAAACTGGTACAGAAAATATGAGAATCGGAAGAAGCAAAGAGGCAAAAAAGGAATCAAATAGAAAAATCATTAAATGGGAAGAAAAGTATGGCAAATTAACGAAAGCCACTCCGAAAGGCACGGTTTGCCTTAGGCTACTTGGTCAAAAGTACAGCGTACACCCGTGGGGGAACTGGTCATAGTCAAGGAGAACGGAGTGCTCACACACAGTGAGGTCATTTGGGATGGGATGCCTGGGCCAGAGTCCTGTCTCTCTTCTCTGAAACACAGACGGCACAAAGTACAATGGATGTCTGAAGAAAAATTCAGGGTTGTAGGTGGAAAACAGTAATAAACAATATTTCATATACTACCTTGAAATTACCACAACACATAATTAATTCCTTACAGCATTGATTCCTACAAAGTGGTGAATCAATATAAAATAAAAAGCACAATGTGTTATTTTTAAAAAATCAAATCAGTCTTTCCATTTATAAGGAAAGATATTCTGATGAGATGTCATCTCAATTTATCCAAATGTTTATCTTCAGAATTTATACAATCTATCATTTTATATCAGGGTTATTTATGAGAAGCAGAACAATTACTGGAAAATTTGTGCCTAATTATGTTTGAGTAGAATTAAGACCAGTGACAGTCATGTGACTAATAAACCATGTGGGTCTATTCAGCTCTCTGGCACTCCCTGAAACAATTTTGTAATCTATAGTTTTAATGCATATGGAGAAAGACTGTGGATTGGGAAATAGTTTGACAAGAACGAACTACACGTAAAGGGGAAGAGAACTGTAATACACAAGGTGAAACACAGAAAATCCGACTGGTGCGCTTCTGAGACACTGGATTCTGCCGTGGAAGAGAGAAAGCGAACCTAAGCCAAGTGTCTATTGTGTGCAAATGCAGTGCTAGGCATTTTCTACCATTACCTACTTTGGTCCCCAGAACAGCACTGTTGTTTCTACTTCACAGATGAGATAAACAAGGCTCCACAAAGGGCGTCACCCGAGATCACACAGGGAGACTGAGTCGGCAATATTCACAACCTGTTGGCTCCATCTCTGACTTGACTACGTTTTCTTCAGATCACTGGTTGCTGGTTCTGCCCCAGAATCAGCTATGTCAAAGCAAATTTCCCAGGCATTGTTCCAGAGCTACCACATCCCGATCTCTGGGAATGGGTCCAGGAATTTCTATTGGAAATATCCTCCAGGTAATTCCAATCAGTCACATTTGGAAAATTTTGTTCATGATACCAATTTTCTGCTGATGTTTCTATAATCAAAGAGGTAGAATTAGAAAAGAGGATGTAAAAACAGCCAATTATAAAATCAGGCAAAAATACACAGGCACCCAGCCTTTGCAGCCAGAAAGCATGCAGTAATGCGGGGATTGGCAAACAACTTCTGTAAAGGGATAGATAATAAATATTTAGTCTCTCACAACTACTCAACTCTGCCATTTGTGAAAACAATCATCTTTCAGAGAATGGTAGTGGCTGTGTTCCAATAAAATTTTATTTACTGAAACAGGTAGTGAGCTAAACTTCACCCAAGGCCATGGTTTGCTGACCCTCCTCTAATGACAGGTGCTTTTTGGAGACGTCCTGGATAAACACACATCCTCTATTGATATAACACCACCTCAAAATTCACCCTATTCATATTCGTAGTCATAAGATTGAATTTATATTCATGTATTTGAATAGACAACGATATATGTAATCTGACTTTTTGCTTGACTCACTATGAATTGTGCACAAATAGGCCATAGTATCAACCATGGTAGCCCTTGACTGAAAGAATCAGCTGTAATGGAGTCAGAAAGATATTCTCAGATTCTAGCTTCAGAGGCATGCAAGCGTCATAGTGAAAGAGTACTTGCCTCAAACCATAATAAGCTTCATGACTTGGAGGCTTAAACAAGCAGATGAAAGATTTCATCCTTGTCAGTTCTGGGTGACCATGAACAAACAATGCCATGCTTGATTCTTCTCATTAAGTAAATGAAAGTTTTCACCAGGTTCATTCAGTCCTTTCCTTGAGGACCCTAACACAACTAATATTAAACAGCAAACTTCAAGAAGACTTCACCAAAGGCCAAGGCACGTATAAGAGAAAACCACGTACAGTGTGCTGTGAATTTCACTAATCTGCTGCCCAAAACACAGTTTGTTCCTCTCAGATTGGTTTCTGCTGTGAAAGCCTTTCCCTTAATGTACCCATTTCACAGAAGGACATTCATAAACACCTAAACTCAAGTCTAACGCCTAAACTGAAGACACATTCTTTCAACTTTCATTTCTGCTTGACAAACTCCAACTAACTATTCAGTCAATAGAATCATTTCTGTCCCCAAGAAGTTCTAGTACAAGAGATTTATAGTAAAATATCATAATATTGCATTATAGAGTAACACATATCATATAATTTTGTATGTGTTTTATATGCATAAGTATACATGTAAGTCTATGCGTACGTGTGTGTAGATAAAACAGTATAATAAGATAAATTCCAAGTGGAGCCACCAATTCACTTGAGCCTGGTAAGACTGAGAAAGGGGCTTTAAATCCTTGCCTACCCCGAAGTCTGTAATTCTGGGTCCAGTAATAGGTGACATTGCCAACTCTGACTATAGCAAGGGGGCTCATTTGTGGGAAGGGGAGAAGCCCTTGTTTCCTCTTGGCTGTCAAACTCACAAGACGAGACAGCCAGGAGGCTCACCCTTGTTGATCTGTCCTGACACTGGAAACTCCAGACATCTCCAGTTTCTTCTGCATGCTCATCTCTAGGACTGCCGCTCGTTCACCCACCCGGGCTTTCCTTGTGGCTGCTTTCACTCTGTTACTTTGTGGAGCAGCACTGCTGTTTGCCAGGCTGAGGCTGCTCCCGTTATGCACAGAACATGCGTGGGACCCTAGAGGTTCGGGTGGGCTCTGCCTTTGGCTTCCCCAATGCCCCTAACTTCATTCTATCACAGCTTTCTCACTCAGCAGTGATTTTTTATTGAGTCTGATTTCCATGTAAAACCGAGGCTCACAAAAGATAATAGTACTTGGTTTTTGTGTACTACCTAAAAATGTAAATCAGAGCCTTCCCCATAAATAGCCTTTTAAAAAGTCATGGTCCTCTTTGAGATACCTTCACCTGTGTCCCCAGAAGATCTCAAGCCCTCTAGAGGTTCACAGCAGACCTTGTGGCTGTTTGCCCACAGGCCATGAAACAGTCATCGCCAAACCCCACAGTGGGGCCCTGCAGCTCCTACACCTGCCTTGAGGTCTGGGCTTTGCAGATTCACATTTGTGAAAGGAGAAATATTTATATGATCTGAAGCAAAATGAGAGCATGCAAATGCTCATTCGACACACTTTCAGATGAAAATTACATTGGAAGACGAAGAGCCTCTCGTAATATGTACCAGCTCTTTCTTAATTTTGCACTTGTAGACATTACCTTCCTTCTTGGAATCTAGTTTAAAATATCTTTAAACACATGCACACACACACACACACACACACACACCACTCAGGCATGCAACCCCCCCCCCAATGTCTCCAATGTAGTTAGATAGTGACATTTGGTCTACTCAATATTTAACATTTATTTGCCTGATTTCATGGCTCCTTCATTATGCTTCCTGAAACTCCTTTTATTTTCCCTGAAGCCAACAATGACCTTGTATTTCATTGTCTAATTTTCTGTGTATCCATCACAAATTGTTTCCCAAAACCTCTGACTCAGCAGCCAGTAGAATTCAGGTGAATGACCGTCCTCCCAGTGCTTTCTCCTTCTGTCCAGTCCTAACTGGCTTCTGTCTGCTGTGGCTGCAGAACACGTCATCTGGTACCTCGTCCCAACATCCTGCCACCCTCTGCTCTCACTGCTCCCTCACAGGACTCTTTCTAGACCCTCATGTCCACCACTTCTTATCTTACTCCATTTTTGGTGTGAATCACACTCTTCAGAAAGGAGTATGACAAGTCAGATTGTTGGAGACCTTGAACGCCTGGAAATATGGTGAGTTTTTTGTTTTGTTTTGTTTTGTTGTGCTTTCCTAGCACCACACTTGAATAATCATTTGCTAGATACAGAATTCTGGAATGAAAAGCCTTTTCTCTCTGAACTTAAAGTTGCTTCCCCCTCACCCAGTTTTAGGAACTCCCACTGAGAAGTCGGGTGTCATTCTGATTCCTAATGCTCTGTATGTGCATTGACTTCTGTATCGGGATGATTTTAGAGGTCTCTCTTTACCTCGATAGCTTTGAAATTTCATTCTGATATGCCTTTATTTCTTTCTGGTTGGCTCTTTAATATCTGGGAATTTTTCTTACATTATTTTCATAGTTTCTTCTTTTTTTCTCTGCTCCCTCTTTCCAGAACCTCCCTCTGCTTTTTGTATACTTTTGTCTCTTTTTTCTACTGTCCGTAAGATTTACCTGCCAACTGATTTGCTGAATTTTTAAAGTTCTACTTCTGTACCATACTTTTTTGTCTTCATAAGTTCTTTTTTAATTTTTTTGAACGTTTCTTTAAATTCTTTCGTGGGTATGCTGCCTCATCTTACCTCCTGTGGAGCTCTTGCTGTTTTCACTTTTGAGGTTTATAGCATTGTTTGCTTCCTCTGCCTTTCTTCCTGTTGATGGTTTATTTGGCTGACTTGAATGTCAAGTGATCCTTGCCTCTTGGCTCTTCCTGTGGGTCAGGTTTACCAGGCGGTGGACTGCACCACAGAATGACAAGACTGGACCTGGTCACTAAGAAGGGCTTTCCCTCCCCCATCACTATCAGAATCTGCAGATGCTCCCACCTCCAGCTTTGAACCCAGAAATTTCTGCAGCCTTCTGTCAGGGCTATTGGTTTTCCTGCTAGTCTTCTTAGCACAGTTGGGAAAATTAGACAGAAATTTCACAGTTCAGTATGTGAATTCCCATTTGACCTTTTGTGTGTGTGCATGCACATGTGTGTGCACGCACATGCACGTGCGTGTGTGTGTGTGTGTGTGTGTGTGTGTGTGTGTGTGTGTGTTTATTCATTGGAGTACTGCTCTCTGTTCTTATTTCCTGTGTCCCAGAGTCTGGAAGCTCACTTAACCTCTGCTGTAGGTAAATCTTTAATTTTCTATACAGGTGAGACAGGAGTCTCACATAACAGAGAGACAATCTGGGCTCCCAGCCACACTTCTTGTTTTCAACTTCACATATTCCTGATGATCTGAGTCCCTGAGGCCTGAGAGGGTCTGTGACAAGGATCCATGTCTTACCTCTACCTCAGTAGGCACTGGGGGCTCAAGTTCTGCTTTCCCAGCCATGTAACTCAGTTACTAATGAGTAAATCTGCTTTCCAGGTTCCAAGCACATTGTCATGTCTGATCTGCTTTAATCCTCTCTTTCTCCTGATTTTATGCTTTAAAAAAAATCTCTTTACTATCATTTTAGTAAAATTTCAGGAAGAAGCAGTGTAAGTGCACACATTTGATTCATCTGATGAAAGCTGAAACTTTCATAAAAACCATTTTTAATGATTTCATAACATTCACCCATCAAGACATTATATTTACTTAATGATTATCCAGTTCTTGCACAAATAAATTGCTGTTTTTAACCACCACTCAAAACAACAGAGTAGTGACTTCCTTTATGCACAAAGTTATTCCTACCCTCAAGATTTTTCTCTTCAAGATAGATTTCCAAAAGTAATTATTGACAAAGATTTTTCAAAATTCCTCTACAAAACCATTCTTCTCTCAGCAAATATATCTCCAAGTAAGACATATGTGTTCACCTCTTTCCAGGCTGCCTTGAATAAGCCTTACAGATTACCACTAATTTTATAAATCAAGGGCCCATTAGAAAAAGTTTTTCCCCCTTTATCTCATCTTTAGAAGAACCAAAGCGGGATCCCGAAGGGGAACAGCAGGAACAATTCTGCGGGCCTCCAGGATGCCTGTAGGAATTGCTAGGAAATCAACAGTCTGCAGAAAACAAAGGTTTTCTATTAAGAAGCCTGAGTGCAAAGCCGTTGCTTTATTTTTTAAGATGAGTTTGACAACTCCTAATCAGAAATAAAAAATGAAACAATGACATGCTATTTAGCGATGTAGATGTGCTGGTTGGAGACCTATTACGGGGTTTCCTAAATTTTGAAGGGTTGTCCAGAGGACCCTAACAAGACTAAATCGTGAGCACCAGGTAAGCCTGGGAAGCAAAGCTAAAAGGGAATGGGTTTGGAGCCAGGCGGAGGTAGGAGCGCTGCCGCACGGTCTCCCTGGCCTCCTGGCCTCGGTCTCCGCTTCTGCAGAATAGAAATACTGATGCCTTCTGCTCGGAGTTGTTAAGAAGCCCGAGATAGCCTGTGTCAGGGACGGCTTCTCACCCACTTGTGGCTTGTTGAATCTGTTCAGCCCTTTTCCTCACCCTTTTCAAGGAGTCTCAGATTTACCATGAAAGAGAACCTACAGCCCTCTCTGTTCTTTTACATCAGAAATTAGAATATAAATACCTTTGATCTAGTGATTTCCTTAAAAAGTGAAAACATTTAAAAAATTTTTTCAATGCTTTTTAAAGAAGTCACTGAATATTATAAACTATTATCTTAACGGTTTGTTTAATCTTCCTCTTTTGCTGTTAAAAATGTCGTCCCAACACTTCCCTGTAAACTGAAGGATGTTGTTCCAGTTGCAGTCTGTGAGTTTATTACCAGGCTACCCCCAGGATGATTTATTGAATTATTTTATGTACACAATGAATACAGCAACAAAGAACAAACACTGGTGAGACTGTGTGTTCTCTCAATAGCTGGGAAAACTGATGTTGGTGCACCAAGAGTTCTTGAAAGCTAAAGCCCCTGGGGCTTAAATCAGATGTGGCTTTAAAACTTCCTATTAAATTTCAAGTGAGTTATTTTAAAAGTAAATTGTACGTCTACTATGGCAATGATGGCAGTATTTTATCAGGGAGCTTCTGTTAGACAGCAGATCACTCAAACCTGGCTAAGATAGCCTGAAATATATCTGGCCAGATTAGATACTAACACACTCATAAAGATAACAGTGCACTCCCAGGCCCGAATGCTGTGGGAATCCAGGGGCAAATGCTGTGGGAATCCAGGGGTTAACAGAGCTGAATGTGAAGGGAAATATTGGTAAAAACAATTTATATGAGCTGTAAAGACACTGAATAACTCCTGGTGGAAGAGGTGATGGGACTAGAAGGTTTATATGGCTAATCCTGAGCTGAAGCATAATATCAGGTACGTTCCTGGGCATGGTCTACTTAAGAGTGAATAAATTTTTTTGCAAAATTAAAATAAAATATACCTGCACAGTGCATAGCCACATTAAATTACATGGCACTGTGTCTTTGACAGAGGCTTCCTACCCAGCATCGAGTACATTGTAGATGATTTGAGAGGATTTATCTCACTATGGGTATAGAGCACATGCTCCCCACTTCCCACCTCCTCACTCTCCAGGTCTTTTGATGGAGAAAAACTCCCTGAAGCACATTTGTATACAACATTATCAACATATGTGTAATCTTATGAGTGGATTTCCATATCCAAGCTTAAAATGAGAGTATATATATAGGGAGAGAGAACAGTGAGGAAGACAGAAAGATAAAAAGAGAAAGGCAAACTTATCCAATAACATAACCAGAAGGATTTTCTGGAATCTCTTGGACTCTTGAATCTGGCTAAAATCGGAGCCTTTATTTCATAGCCTGTAAAAATCCAGAGCTTTCTACCAATATTTTTAAAACCTGAGGGACATCCTTTTGGCTATTTCTGACTCTGAAATCCTGCTTCTCCTGAAACTGTGTTCTGTGTCATCTTGATCCAGATGTGGAACTCAAGCCCCACCTCAGTGCCTACAGTAGCTGTACTAATAGCACCTACAGAGCTCACAGCAGAGCAGACGTCAGTGTGTGCACGCAGATTGCGCACTTCAGTATTGGGGAATCCTGAAGTAGCTGAAGAGTGGATTTACACCATGGGAGCACAAACAAATTTAAATGGAACGTTAAAACATCGGTGTTCTTTTTAAAACACCCTTTGGCCATTTTGTCACCATGGAATTTTCCCTGCTATGTTTACCCCTTGCTGAAATGCTTGCTTCTCTCTCTTCAGCTTTTGTCCCTCTACCTCCTTTTTCTTCTCATGCACAGATTTTGAATTCTTTCATGACTTTGCACAATAATCCTGCCCTCTCCTTCTCTAATATCCAAATCAACACCAGGCAAATGTTCCACATGCCACCTCCTATAAGAGGCGGCCCTTGCTTTGCTACACGGCACCCTCCCACAAAACATCCTCACTCCAATCAAGTGAGAAGTATATGGCTGGCTGGCTGACACCTGTTCTCAACCACACCAACCAAACTACACCTAAAGACACCCAAGCAGAGAAAGCGGATGTGCAATGTTGACAGTATAAATTAGATGCTCAAAAAATGGCAACAGTGGCCATAATGTGGTAGCTTTGAAAAGGTGAGATGGCTGAGTTCTCATGAGAACGTTCAACCTTCTGATGAACAGCCATTCAACACACTGTCCAGTAATTATGCTTATAAGAGATGTGATCTTAAAGAAGGGCTCGTACAGTGAAAGCCAGCTTATCACAATGGGACCATTCCGTGGTGAGTTCTCTACTCCAGCAAACGCAAAATAAGTGGGGAGCTGAGACCTCCATCTCCTGTACTGTGTTGGGAGGGAGGAGAAAATGAAGCGAGCTGAAACATCCACGGTGTTCTATTACTCTCGAAAAAGACATTCCAGGCTGTTTCCAAATCTCTATTGTTGTTTGCAGATAAGAGCAAAGGTAATTTTAGGCTCAATGTCCTCAGGAAAGTCCACTGAGAAATACAATCTTGTTCTCCTAGAGTTTCTGATACATAAAGGCAATGCTATCCCCAAGGAGGAGGAAAAATGAAGAGAAACCAAGGCTGTAATGGGAGCCTGCAGGGAATTTAACTTGATCTTGTGGCTTTCAGCAACACCCTAGCTCCCCAAAGGTTCTTGCAACCTTTCCACAGCAGGCCAATCTGTATTTCATTAAAGGAAATCCCTCCACCTTCCCAAGTAGGACCATTCCTCTGGCAGGCTGCCTCTGTGCTGTGTGAGAGGAGGTGCCCGCTTCCTCCGCCTGTCCCTGGGGAGCAGCTTCATGAAGAATGCCAAAGGTGACAGGGATCGCTGGCACTGGTGTTTCTTTGTTAGTTTCCATCTTGTCTTGTTTGACGAGGAAGATGAAGCAGCAAAATAATTATTACAATGAATTAAAGAATCACACTAACAAAACAACACATTACACCACCAAAATAACTTCTGTGGAAATAAAGGATTAGAACTTGAAAGCCAGGAACAATGTAAAGTACAGGAATTCAGGATTGAGAGCAGGGAGGAATTGAACACACATCATCAGCCATAGATAACGCTGTAGTCATCTCCAGAGTATCGTGAAATGTCAGACCGATGCCTCATTTCCTGTTTGGCGCTGCCTCTTGCTCTCTCCTGCCCTTGTGAAATGCTGTGGATACAGTGGCAGATGCTGTGGTGTGTGGGCAAGAGCTAGGAGTGCTCCTCTTTGTACAACTCACTCTGTGTGTCTCAGGTTAACTTGTTGACTTTCTCCAAGTTTCAGTGTGCTAATCTGTAAAAGGAGACAAGATCAAGAATAAGAGCAGCTGAAACATTTACTCGGTGGTACTAACGCTTTTCCTCCATGACAGACATAAGAAAAAAAGAATGGAAAGAATCCTCCCCGTCCTCGACCGCCAGCACCTGGCCAGATGCTCTTGTGCACTCCTCAGATCTGAGGGTGAGTGGGACAGGAGCACAGACAGGCACACAGGATGCATAGCGAGTGCTCACTGTGCTTCAAGCCTAAATTGGGAGTGGGTTACCTTGAACACCTCTCCTTGACCTGGCTCTGTATTTTAAGGTCAGAAGAAAGACACTGGGCAGAAAGTGTGCCATCCCAGAGAAAGAAAATGTGAACAATGTGTGAATTTTAAATTTTCTGGTAAACACTCAGGTGAAAATAAAACAGGTAAGATTAAGTTTAACAATATATTTACTTAACCCAACAGTAAAATATATATATTATTTCAGCATGCATCTAACATAAAAAATTTTATTACTGACATATTTGACATATCTTTTAACCAAATCTTCAAAATATGGACTGTTTTATACTACAGCACATCATGAGTTCAACAAGATACAACTGAGACACTCACTAGGGTATCCACATGGAGCTCATGGCCACCATATTGGCTATCACACCTAGATAACACCTAGTGGAAAAGAGAACAGAGTGCTCTTTGGCCTCAGGAAAAAAGGCGGAGAAGTCAGCCATGACTTTGCAGCTGGGTTCTGTACCATGCGAGAAGGCAGAGGGCCTGAGGACTGATTCCCAGAGCTACACACAATAGTACACTTGCAGATATTACCCAAGGATGGCAACCTTTGGATGGAAATGATATGAGGTCCAGAGGGCAAGCCCAACACTCAGCAGTGCAACTCCAGGGGCCCAAACGAGTGTCCTGGAGCTCAGACTTGATCCAACTGAGGGACCCTTGTGGTGTGACACTTATCTCAGAAGTCCACAAAGGGTAGAGTTCTCCTACTGGATAATAAGGAACAGCATGTGACTCTGCATTATGTAGCAGAAGGGCTGCCATAGTGGGCCCTGGTGATTTGCAGCCTCTTCTCCACCTGTCAGTATGCAGAAGCCCCAGAGGCCCAGAAAAATCCCTGTCAAATGGTTGAGTTTCTTTCAGAACTCAGTGAGCATGGACCCTGAGCCACAGTGATTTGATTTGGTTAAATTTAGAAATGTGACATTTTATTCACCTCAAGAGGTAGAGTAATTTACATCTATTACATCTGTCCCAAAGTCTTTCCTCTTATTCTTCAAATCCACAAAACAGGAAGCTTGATGCCAAGACAGACCCAGGAATTATATTAATAGTGTCACTCCATCTGAGGTCAATCGAGTCATTCATGAATTTCCTAGAGCAGTGGTGGCAAACCTACGGCCCTCCTACTGAAATGGGCTATTTGTATCACTGAAAGCTCTAAAATGTCCACCACCACTATCCTATCACATCCTTGCCACAGATTCATTCAGAAAAACAGCAAAGACACTTACCATCTAGATCTTTCCCTTAATGGCTCATATTCATCTTGCTACTTTTATATCACAAAAGATGAGGAGAGTTAGATGAAACATGAGCGAGGAGTCCTAAAATTTAGAGAAACAACCCAGCCTTGAATTTTATGTGATTCCACAGCCAACCACTATGGTTGTCATGGCTGTGAAAAGAGAAGACTCCAGGCAACACCGTCCTTCTATTTTAACCCGAGATCTGGTCCTAAGATTCTATAAGAAGTTCTCCATTGTGTGGAGGGAACACAAACCTCCCGTGAAGGCTGAAATTTCTCCACCCTTCCAGCTGAAAACCTATGCCAGTGGTTTTCCAATCTTGCTGCACAATAGAATCAAGGCTGGAATCTTTTAATAACCCCTATCTTTATTCTTACCCTCAGAGTTTCTGGTTTACTTGGCTATTAGGACGTGAAACACTAACTTTAACCCTAAAGTGGAAGTTCCTTGTGCCCTGTTCCTATTACTGTCTCCTCTACCAAGAAGAAATGAAAGTTATCTCTCCCCAGCTGATGGAATCCTAGACTTGATCTAAATCATGACACTAATGGATAAGTCAGCCTTGCTTCAAACATATTAATCCATATAACCCTCAATAATGCAATGTGCAGTTAAACAGCATGCAGGGCGGCCCCTCCCATCACCACCTCTGCTGCTGCTGCAGACCAGGTAAATCACACCAAAAGGCCCAGACAGCAGTCCCTCCCCTCACTGCTGCCAAGACTAAGGTGAAACTCCAAGAAAGGCTCAGAGACCAGAGGAAATGTCAGCAACACAATAGAGTCCTAACCAGGGTACACAAGATGGACAGGCGAGACCAGTGGTATAAAAAGTCCAAAGCAATAATAACAATACAAACCAACATGTGGTAAGTTAGCACTGTGCTGGGGGGAAAAGACATACAGGAATATAAGCAGGTGCGTGGGGCTGGCCCTGCTCTTTCGTTTTTGTTCTTTGTTTTGTTTTGCTTTTCCTATTTTCTTTTCTTTCTTTTTAAAAATTTTTTGTAATTGGCTGGGGAAAATTCCAGCCATAGAAACTAATCCAACCCCCAAACCCAGAGACCAAGTTCACATAATCCCTTGCTTACTCCCTCATTCTTTCTCTTCTGACCTCTCCTTTAGTTTCCCAAAGTGTGTGTAAATATCCCTTGTCATCCAAGCTTGTTTCTACTTTTCTTCAGTTATCTTTGTTTTATCCATCATCCTTCTTAAATCTCTAAAACCGCTCCACCCAGAGGAAACAATCCGAATACAAGCTCCCAGCTTACAATCAGTTCTGTTACATAATTGCAGATTTTTAAGGTACAGAAATAACAGTTACCATAGTCTGTCGGTTTCTAAATTGTGCTTGATGCTACTGTTATCGCTAATTATGCTACTTTAGCTAGGATGCCATATCTGTTGTAATCAGTCATTACTACTTCTGTAACAATACTGAGAAGCTCTATGATAATAACCTCACCAGAGCCCAGCACCAAAGAACCAGGGACTCAGCCAAACAGACATCAATATCTCACTTTTAATTAGCTAAGAAGGTAGGATATGGAAAGAGATAGAAGCCAAGAACCTTCTACACAAAGAGGATATCTAAGAGAAACAGACATTCCCTAGGGAGAATTTGATACTAGTGATATAGCTACCTACTACAAAAATTTACAGGAATCAACACCAAAAACAAAATAAATCCTTTTGAAATAGAAAATGACTAGGCAAAAAAGAAAGATGCAATATCAGATCTCCAGTCCATCCAGAACAAATCTAGGAGACAAAGAGATAGAGGAAAATGGATGACACTCATCTAAATTTCTGAAATGATAGCAACAAAAGAAAAGAAACAAATCCATGAGGCTATAGAGGAAATCACATCAGAAATAATCTCTCAGTTTAAAAAAAAAGAAAGAAAGAAATGTCAACATTCATAAAGGAATTATTCAGCAAATCAAGAGTAAAGATAAATAAAAAATAGATCCAATCAGCATGGCGTGTCTGGCCTGGGTCTCGGCTGTGTGACTCGACCCTTATTCCAGTTCCAAAGGCCCACCAGCCTGCAACACAGATCTCACACCAGTGACAAAGGCCCACCAGCACCAGCATCTGAGTGGCACAGCATTTTGAGCTCAGGTCCTGGCAGTGCGACTCAGACCTTACTCCAGAGACAAAGGCCGACCAGTGCCGACATCTAAGCAGCATGGCGTTTCACAGCCCACGTCACAGCTGTGTGACTCAGACCTTTCTCCAGCACATGAGGCTGACCTGCGAGGCCACATGAGCAATGCAACCCTGCTCCTCTGGTGAGGCCTACACCTGGATTCTGTTCCACACCTTAGAGTTAGGAAGGAACTCCAACTGGGAGGGCCCATCCCAGTTGGTGGTTGAAACTTGCAGTGTGGAATCAGCCTCAGGCTCTGGGGTCCTCGGGGTTGGAAGGAGAGCCCTGCTTCCACCTGACCAGCTACCTGAGGATCCGGAAGCAGAAGCTGCTGCCTAACCACCATAGGTTTCAAGGTTGAGGCCCACATGCTTCCTGTCCACACACTGGACACTCTAGTACCAAAGCCCAACACTCCCCCAATATCATAGGTGTGGTCTGAGCTGTGCACCCCAGCAATTGCCTCGGATCCAAGAGCCCAGTGGTCCACAGTCTGCTACCACCCCGGGGTTAGTTTGACATCCAGGTAAACTAGGGTCCCTAGAGTCCTTTGTGAGCTGCCTTGGTAGTCAGAAGCTCAGCACTAGTCATCTGATATTCAAAATGACAAGACAAAGGGGCAAAATGCAGTATCACAACAAAACTCCACCCAGAACAAGTACAGGACACAATGACATAGGAGAACTAGGAAATACCTAAAATTTCTGAAATGATCACATCTGAAGTGAAGAAACAACTCCACCATAGAAGTGATTAAATCTGAAACAATCTCTTGGGCAAAAAATGAAATTAAAATAATAATGGAAGAAATGCTTCACACATACAGAGAAGAAACAGATAAGAGACTAGAAGATCAAAAGCAACAAATGGAAATGTTACATGAGCAATTCAGGAATGAATTAGAACACATGAAACAGTCTCAAAGAAATTTCCAGGAAATGAAAACTGCCATTGAAAGCTTGCAAAACCGCATGAATGAATCTGACATTAGAATTTCAGATCCTGAAGACAGCATGACAGTTAACAATTGTGAAAGGAAGAATCTCTTCAAGACAACAAGGAACCAGGAGAAATCAATCCAACAGCTGCAAGATGAAAGAAAGAGAAATAATGTGTGAGTAATAGGAAACAGTGAAACAGCAGGAGGCAACACAAACGACATAAAAAGAATATTTTGAGATATAATAGCAGAAAATTTTCCAAGCATGGTAAAAGATACTGACATGCAGGTAAATGAAGCATATAGAACTCCAATGAGCCACAATCCAAATAAAACCACACTCAGACATACAATAGTCAAGATCCCAGATATGCAGAAAAAGAACACAATGCTAAAAGTGGCTAGAGAAAAGAAGCAGATCACGCATAAGAGAAAGCCCATCAGAATCAGAGCAGACTTCTCAAAAGAAACCATGAAATCAAGAAGAGCTTGGAGTGAGGTATTACAGATTCTGAGACAAAACAGCTTCCAACACAGATTGAAGCATCCTGCAAAACTATTCTTCAAATTTAATGGTGAAATAAAATATTTCCATGGCAAAGAACAACTAAAAAACTTTATGAGTGCCAAACCAACATTACGAAAAGTACTGAAAGATATTCTAGACAGAGGAAAAGGTGACCACAATCCCAAGAACAACAATAGAAAGGAACCCTTAAGCAGAACAAGAAATTAAACAGCAAAAGTAGGAAAGCAACATCAAGTAAACAACATGACAAGAATAAGCCAACATATAACAATTATAACCATCAACGTAAAAGGCCTCAATTGACTAGTCAAAAGAAACAGACTGGCAGGGTGGATTAAGAGACAGAATCCCATAATATGCTGTATACAGGAAACACACTTTACTCAAAAGGAAATCCATAGACTGAAAGTCAAAGGTTGGAAAACAATCCTCCATGCAACAGGTTCTCAGAAAAAAGCAGGAGTACCTGTTATGCTTGCACACAATGTAAACTTCAAACTGATACCTATCAAAAGGGACAAAGAAGGCCACTATATACTAGTTAGGGGAAACCTGCAAGAAGAAGAGATAACAATCCTAAACATGTATGCACCAAATACTGGAGCACCAAACTATGTAAGGCAAATCTTAACGGACATAGAAAGCAAAGAAACAATAACACTATTGTAATAGGGGACCTACATGCCCCTGTCACGCAAAAAGACAGGTCAACTGGATGAAAACTCAACAAAGATATAACAGATCTGAACCATATGTGTGAACAAATGGGCTTAGTAGATGTTTACAGAATGTTCCACCCCACACCAGAATACGCATTTTTCTCAGCTGCACATGGGACTTTCTCTAAAATAGACCACATTCTGGCACATAGAGCATACCTACGTAAATGCAAAAGGATTGAAATTATCCCATGCATATTATCTGACCACAGTGGAATGAAATTGCAAATTAATGACAAAGGGAATTCCAAAAACTCTCTAAACACTTGGAAATTAGACAACAAACTCCTGAATAACCAATGACTCACAAAAGAAATTAAAGAAGAAATTGAAAAATACCTATAAACAAATGAAAATAAAAATACAACTTAGAGGAATCTGTGGAATGCAATGAAAGCAATCCACAGAGGGAAATTTGTAGCAATGAATTCACACAGAAAGAGAACAAATAAATAGCCTAATGTTGCACCTCAAACTTTAGAAAAAGAAGAACAAGTCAAGCCCAAAGCCCAAAGAAGGGAGGAGATTATAAAGCTTAGGGCAGAAATTAATGCAACTAAGACGAAGAAAACTCTACAAAAAGTAAGTGAATCAAAGAGTGGGTTTTTTGAAAAAATAAATGAAATTGATAAACCTCTAGCCAATCTTATCAAAAAAGAAAGGAAACAACTCAAATTCATGCAATAAGGAATGGAAAGGATGAAATCACTACAGATCCTACAGAAATTCAAAAGATCATTAATACCTACTTTGAGAATCTTTACTCCAATGGGATAGAAAACTCAGAAGACATCAACAGACTCCTAGAAATGTATGAATTAAAAAGTTGATCCAGGAAGATATAAAAACCCTGAACAACCCAATATCAATTAATGAGATTGAAAATGTCATAAAAACCTTACCAACAAAGGAAAGCCCAGGCCCTGATAGATTCACAACAGAATTTTATAAAACATTCAGCAAAGATTTAATGCCAACACTCCTCAAACTCTTCAACAAAATTGAAAGGAAGCAATTCTCCCTAACTCATTTCTGGAGGCAAGTGTTATACTAATACCAAAACCAGAGAAGGACTCAACCAAGAAGGAGAAAAATAGGCCAATCTCCCTAATGAACATAGACGCAAAGATACTCAAAACATACTAGCAAATAGAATGCAGCGAATCCTAAGGAAAATTATACACCATTACCAGGTTGGATTTATTCCTGGAATGCAGGGATGGTTCAATATTTGCAAATCAATTAATGTAATATACCATATCAATAGAGTGAAAGACAAAAACCACATGATTATCTCAATAGATGCAGAAAAAGCTTTTGATAAAGTCCAACATGCATTCATGTTAAAAACCCTAGAAAAAATAGGAATAGATGGCCTCTACTTCAATCTAATCAAAACCATCTATGACAAACCAACAGCCAACATCATATTAAATGGACAAAAACTGAAAGCTTTCACTTTAAAGACAGGAACAAGGCAAGGATGTCCACTGTCACCACTACTATTCAACATAGTTCTAGAAGCATTAGCCAGAGCAATTAGACAAGAGAATGAAATAAAAGGAATATGGATAGAAAAGGAAGAAGTAAAACTATCACTATTTGCAGATGACATGATACTTTACATGGAACACCCCAAAAACTCCACAAGCAGACTCCTTCAATTAATCGACAAATTCAGCAGAGTAGCTGGATACAAGGTCAACACCCAAAAATCAATAGCATTCTTATACACCAACAACAAACAGACTGAGAGAGAAATTGAAGAAACGATACCTTTTACAATAGCATCCAAGAAATTGAAATATTTAGGAATCAACCTAACAAAAGAGGTAAAAGACCTATTCAATGAAAACTATAGTACTCTGAAAAAGGAGATCAAAGAGGATTTCAATAAATGGAAAAACATTCCCTGCTCATGGTTAGGAAAAACCAACATGTGAAAATTTCCATACTACCAAAATTGTTGTACAGATTCAATGCAATTCCCATTAAACTACCATCAACATATCTCATAGATCTAGGGAAGACATGCCTTAAGTTTATCTGGAACCAGAAAAGACCCACAATAGCAAAAGCAATTCTGGGCAACAAGGACAAGTCTGGTGGCATCACAATCCCTGACCTGAAATTATACTACAAAGCTACTGTAATAAAATCAACCTGGTACTGGCTCAAAAACAGACCTGAGGATCAATGGAACAGACTGAAAGACACAGCCACAACCACAAATACACTCAGCCACCTAATCTTTGACAAAGGGGCCAAACAAGCTCACTGGAAGAAAGATAGCCTCTTCAATAAATGGTGCTGGAGAAATTGGCTTGCCACTTGCCGAAGACTGAGAATAGACCCAAGTCTATCACCATACACCAAACTCAAGTCAAAGTGGATCACAGATATCAATGTTAAAACAGAAACACTGAGCGTATTGGAAGAGGAAGTAGGTAAAAATCTTGAAGACATAGGAGTAAGCAGAGAGTCCGTGAATAAAAATCAAACTGCAAGGGAAATACTTCAAAGAATCAATAACTGGGACCTTATCTTACTGAAATGGTTTTTCACATCTAAAGAAGTCACCAGCAGAGTAAAAAGAAAACCTATAGATTGGGAAAAAATCCTAACTGGCTGTTAGTCGGACAAAGGCCTTCTATCTAGAACATACAAAGAATTAAAAGACATGAACCTGTCCAAACTGAAAGACCCAATCCAGAAATGGGCATCTGAGATGAATACACACTTCTCAGATAAAGAAATACAAAGGGCAAATAAATATATAAGAAAATGTTCTACATCTTTAGTCATTCAAGAAATGCAAATTAAAACAACATTGAGATTTCATCTCACCCCAGTAAGATTGGCCAGCATCAAGAAATCATCCAATAATAAGTGCTTGCCTAGCAAGCGCAGGGTCCTGAGTTCGATCCCCAGTACTGCCAAAAAAAAAAAAAAAAAAGAAATCATCCAATAACAAATGCTGGCAAGGCTGTGGAGAAATAAGAACTCTTACACTGCTGGTGGGAATGCAGACTGGTGAAACCACTTTGGAGATCAGTTTGGAGATTCCTCAGCAAACTAGGTCCAGAGGTCCCAGCCAACCCAGCTATCCCCCTTCTGGGTATTTTCCCAGAAGATCTGAAAACGTCATATCACTGAGGTATATGTGCAGTCATGTTTATAGCAGCACAATTTGCAATAGCTAAATCGTGGAAGCAACCCAAATGTCCATCCACAAAGGAATGCATTAAAAACCTGGCATTCTTACACAATTAAATATTATTCAGCTATAACGAAGGACAAGCTGGAGGCTTTTATAGGCAAATGGTCACAGTTAGAGACCATACTCATAAATGAGGTAAATCAGATATGCATATGTAAACAGCTTATCGTATCATTAGTGTAGGAACCTGGAGGTGGGAGTAGAAATTGGAAGGTATGAAGGGAGACTGCTCAAAAGTAGAGAGCAATTGGGATGTAGGGAAGGAGAAAAGGAAGAGGGGGATAGCTGTGTAAGTATTATACATGTGCAGGACGGCTGACACGGTTGCAGTATTATCTCATGTCATTTTGATGTAAGGAACAACTGATGATTAATTGTTTGATCAGTCTTGTATGTCTATTTGTATTGTCCTGAGCATACACTCTGAATTTATCAATGTGCAATACAACAACCACTGTTGATCCCCTGCCACCTTATCTGTAGTTCAGTTTTTGTGCTATTCTTGTGCTGCTGTATGTCTGTTTGTTGGTGTTTTTGTTCTTTTACTTTTAAAATAAACAATTTTTAAAAAGATAAATAAAAGTAGATGATTGTCTCGACCCGCAGGTAGTCAACGAAGGCCCTAGAGAGGGAGTGGGTCTACACATGTTTTTTGTTTGTTTGTCTGTTTGTGTTTTTGCGGTACCAGGGATTGAACTCAGGACCTTGCACTTGCCAGGCAGGCTCTTATTCCACTGAGCTATATCCCCAGCCCCGGGAGTGGGTCTAAAGAGACAAGAGACACAAGAAATGGAGACAAGACAGGAGTCTGATCAAGTCTCGTTTATTGAGTGGAAAGCTCGGGCTTATATACAGTGCGGGAGTGGGGATTGACATCAGCAGGTAACCAGGCAATGGAGGGAGGTCCAGATATCACGCGAGGGAGGTCCAGGCATCAGGCGATAGCATGTGGTTACATCATATGATTTACGGGAAACAGAAACTTAGCTCAAAGAAAATAGAAACTTAACTCAGAATAGAAACTGAAACTAAACTCAAGGCTCTTAAGATGGCTGATACATTTCAAGATGGATGCCGACCGCAGGTCTCTCGGCAGTCTCCCACAGGTCCCCCTTTTTTATTTTATTTATTAAAAGACCAAATCTCCTTGAGGGGACTGTGCCTATCTTAGGTCAGGATGCTTTCACGTAGAACCAAACTATACCTTACCCGTCACTGGAAACCAAGGCAGCAAAAGGTCTTGCTCCTGTCTTAGGCGGTAGTTGATAATACACGTGAGCCTCCAGTTGCCCGTCTCTGGCTTTCCAGTCCAGCGCACCAAGGTGAGAAAGCCGAAACAGCCCATCGATCTTACTGGGCGTTGTTATGATTTGCCTTCTCGAGGTCTCTATCGGCCATGGCAAGCCTGTGATAATGGACCTGAATCCGTTTCATTTCAATAGCATCCATCATGTTAGTAAATTGTTGTCTAATAAGAGCCACCAATCTTTTGAAAATACAGGGTCCAAATAAAAGAATCAATAATAATACAATTAAGGGTCCTAACAGAGGGAGAAGATAGGGTAAAATTCCATTCCATATGCTCCAAAGTGGATTTTCGAATAATTCTCTTCGTCTCTTTATCAGATCTTCTTGAAGCCTTTTTATTTTGTCTCAAACAATGCCAGACTTGTTTACATAGAAGCAACAGTG
This sequence comes from Dinomys branickii, assembly GCA_004027595.1. NCBI lineage: Eukaryota > Metazoa > Chordata > Mammalia > Rodentia > Dinomyidae > Dinomys > Dinomys branickii. The sequence goes on from PVLD010008552.1 coordinate 65,013, forward strand.
TTCCTGTAAAGCCAAACAAATCCCTCCCTGTTCTGCAGTTAAAAGATCTAATCCTCTTCTATTTTGGAGGACTACCTCCGCTAAAGAATCTGTCTGATCTTGAATATCTTGAATAGCACTAGACAAGGCTTGGACTTCATCAACTATTTGATTAGAAAGCTTGTTATAAGAATGTACAGCAACTCCTATTCCTGCTGAACCTGTGACTAGAGCTCCTGAAATTCCTAATCCTACTAATAAAGGAATAAATTGAACTACCCTTTTAACTCTAAAAGTGATCTATAGCATAATCAAAGCTAGGAATTGGAATAGGTTCATCCCCAGGTACAATTTCTATATCAGGTAATAAGGTAGCTATAACACATAATCCTGTCCAATTGCCAGGTAAAAAGGTAAAAGCTAGATTTCCTCCACAGACAAATACTTGATCTCTTGAAAGGCAAATAGAAGAACCATAAGTAATTGTTTGAATACAATCAGTAAAGGTAACGAATCCAACATCAATTGCATTTTTGTTGCTCTGAAAACTTCCTTGTATACAGGAGATAAATTTAACAGCTACAGGTTGAATTTTAAATGGTAAGCTTAGGGTGCAATTAGGATGTGTAGGGTTTAAAACACTATATAGAGTAAAATTTGAAGGAATAGCAAGAGGTATGAATGTACCTTGATTTATGCATAGCCAGCATTTTTTAGCTAAATTAGGATTAGACACATTAAGAACCATTAAAGTAGCCATTAAAATATCTGAGGTTTTAGTGTTTAAATCATTTTCTTGTAATTCAGAAAATGTCAAAATATGATGATTAATTTTTGAAAATTTTGAAGATATCTGTTTTATAACATTTTCCATATGTCTTTGTACATTAATTTCTCTAATTTGTCTTGTCGTCCACCACCATCAGAAATATGTATCAGGGCAGTTTTATTCCAGCACACCAGTTTACCTGGGGTACCGTGGCATGAAGCTTGAATATATTTATGGCTTTTTAAAGTCCATGGAATATTAGACCAATCATCTCCAAGAGCATTAGTGGCAGTGTGCTGCAATATGGCTGTAAAATATACATTATTATCTATTCCTGTACATTCTTGTACTGATATATAACAAGAAGAATGCATTGCAGCATAATAAGTAATACATTCTTTAGGACATAGTCCTGGTTGGCCATGGGGTATCACTGGAGGCTTATAATAACATTTGTAGCTTTGTATGTAAACTCCTTTTATAGTTTTCATATATGTTAAGTAGGATATTTTATTACCACAATCTGTGTAACTGGTATATTGTTCAGGTTTAGTTGTAATAGTACCTCCCTCACAGTCACATGGGGCACCATACATGCCTTGTTTGGCCAACATACCTTGCATTCCTTGCCTGACTGGCACAAATCCTGCTTGCTACGAGGGAGATCCAAGACCACTATCAGAAAGATGCCACAGGATGATAAAAATTCCCAATGCCAGAATCCAGGTTTTGGAATCCATTATCTGAAAGAACTGTTTGTAATGCTTGGTGTAATGGAATACTTAAACTTTTTGTTATACAGTTAAATATATAATTTGTTTGTACCAAATTTGAGGTTGAATTTTAGAGCAGATTTGTGCATTTTTTATACCAATTTGTCATTTTATTGTTTATGTCCTTGTCAGCCTGACACCCAAAACAATCATTAAAGGCCATTAGGTGAGAATGGGCAGTTGGCCAGACCACTCATCCTTGCGAACATTCTGTATCTGCCAGGAGCTCTCTGGCTGAACAGAATCTTAACTCTTGGGTTTTCTTAATGCTCAAGGACACAAACAAGACTTTTAATAACAATTTCTGACAGTCTGACAGTCGGTCTTATACTTGTTTTTATGAATATGAAAAGCCAATTTGCAATTATACATCAACAGTATATATACAATAATCCCAAATATCAATAATATCTTTAGGATAATTCTTCATCCTCAGAACCATCATTCAATTTGTCTTGTGTTTGTTGTTTAGAATCTGTTTGTTTTATCAATCGTTCTGGTAACCATCTTGCAGATTTCATTTCTTTAGAGTATATACATACTGATCCTCAACCCCAGATGAGGACCGGATCTGGACCATGCCACAAATTAGTTATTGGGTCTTTCCATAGTACAGAAGCAAACTGTTTTTGTGTTTCTGTATGCCAGAAACGAGAAGCTGCTGATTGTCCACTGGCATCCAAATTTTAAAAATTGAGAATAAATAAAGCATGAGAAAGAATATTTCTTGGTGACCCCCTTGTGGGATACCATTCCCCCGTTTTTATTTTATTTATAGTAAGTTTTATAGAAAGATGTGCTCTTTCAATTATTCCTTGACCTTGAGGATTATAAGGTATACCTGTAATATGGTGAATATTAAGATGTTTACAAAATTTAGAAAAAGTAGAGCTGGAATAACCTGGACCGTTATCGGTCTTTATTTGTTGTGGACATCCCAAGACAGAGAGAGCATTAAGTATATGACTAATCACATGTCTAGTAGCTTCACCAGATTGAAGAGAAGCAAAAATAAAACCACTAAAAGTACCTATAATCACATGAACATATTTGAGTATACCAAATTCAGGAATGTGAGTAACATCCATTTGCCACAATGCATTAGGTATTAGCCCTCTGGGATTAACTCCAAGATGAGGAGTTGGAAGGTGTATGGCACAAGAAGGACAATTTTTAACAATCTGTCTAGCTTGTTCTCTAGTAATATTATGCATCCATCTGAGTGTTTGTGCATTAAGATGATGTAAGTGATGTGTATTTTGTGCTAAGGTAACTTTATCAGTATCATCAGTAGGAGTGACAACAGCCAATAGAGAAACTGTATTTAGGCAAGTAGCTAAATCAGCTTTATGATTGCCTTTGACTAAAGGACCTGGCAATCCAGAGTGAGCACGTAAATGTCCAATGAAAAAAGGATGTTTTCTCTTGGTAATAAACATTTGTAATTGTCGAAATAGTTCTCCAGCATTAGAAACATTTTTTATTTGACCAGTAGTCTCAAGTAGAGGAATGGAATGTGCAATGTAAGCACTATCTGTATAAATATTAAATGAGTGAGTAGGAAAATCAGAAAAAACAGCAATGACAGCATGTAATTCTGTTAATTGAGCAGAAGTGCTATTTGTTTGAAATTGTACCGTTTGATCTGAATCGTGGTAAACATAGGCAGCTATGCCTGTAGAAGAACCATCGGTAAATATTAATAATGCATCTTTTAATGGATGAAGTGTAGTAATTTTAGGAAAAACAAATTCATGTTTATTAGCAAAATCAATGAGTTTGTTTGGAGGATAATGATTATCCAAAAGTCCCATATAGGAGGCCAAAGCAATAGGCCAAAACTCAGTAGTTTGCATAAGCCAATTAATTTGATCTTTAGTATAAGGTTGTATAATGACATCTGGTTCTTTACCAAAATAACATCTCCCTTGTTCTCTTCCCAGAATTATAAGATCAGATATCATTTTGTAATATGGCTCAATAACTCTTTCAGGTGTGACAGGTAAACGAATCCACATTAAAGGTGCTGTTTGCCAAAAAACAGCAGTTGGAGATAATTGTGTATTACAAATAATGTATTGTAAAGATTTGTCATAATCCATAAATGTAACTGTTTGAGATAAAATAGCTTGTTCCACTATATGTATAGCTTGCCTACCCTCAGGTGTAAGTACACGAGGAGATGTGGGGTTGGCATCTCCATGTAAGATGTCATAGAGACGTTTTAATTGACTTTTACAGAGCTTTAAATAAGGCATAAGCCAATTAATATCCCCAAGAAGTTTTTGAAAATCATTTAAAGTTTTAAGTTTATCTAATCTTAGTTCCATGTTTTGTGAAAAAACCTGTGATCCTCTCATTTGAAAATCTAAATATGTATATGGATCCGTAAGTTGTACCTTATCAGGTACAATTTGTAGCCCTTTATCAAATAGAGCAGATTGTAATTCTTTATAACATTGAAGTACTTTATCACCATTTTGACCAGCCACTAAGATATCGTCCATGTAATGTATGATGTAAATATCTGGCCATCGATCTCTTATCAGTTGCAAAGCTAGAGCAACAAAGGATTGACACAAAGTAGGACTATTTGCCATGCCTTGTGGAAGAACACACCATTGGAATCTTTTCATGGGTGCATTAAAATTAGTAGCAGGCAGGCTAAAAGCAAATCGTTTTTGATCATCAGGATGTAAAGGTATAGTGAAAAAACAATCTTTTAAATCTATCATGATTTTGAAATAACCTAAAGGTATAGCAACAGGTGAAGGAAGACCTGGTTGCAAAGCTCCCATTAGCATCATGGTTTTATTTATTGCTCTAAGAACCTGCAACAATCGCCATTTACCTGATTTCTTTTTTATGACAAAAATAGGAGTATTCCAAGCTGAATTACTAAGAATTATATGGCCAGCTTCAAGCTGCTCCTGTACCAGCTGTTGTGCAGCCATTAATTTTATAGAAGACAGAGGCCATTGATCGACCAAAACAGGCTCCTCAGATAACCATGTAATTTTTTCTGCGTGAGTCACAGGAGTGTCAATGGCCCCTATGGAAAATGGCCTAAACCTGCTCTGTCTAATTTTGGAGTAGCTTCTATAGGTGTTACTATTCCAGTGTTATCCTTACTTAGCCCTTGACCTGGCAGAAATCCACTTCTCAACATTTGAGCAGTAACCACACAATCAGGGCTGCCCATAATCATGCCCATTTGAGATAACAAATCTCTTCCCCATAGATTTATTGGTAAACCAGCTATAACATAAGGTTGTATAGTGCCTTTATTACCTTCTGAATCTTCCCAAGTTAATATTTCTGAACTTTTTTCTGGGTTTTGACTTTGCCCTATACCTCTTAAGTGAGTTATAGTAATATGTAAAGGCCAAGCCTTGGGCCAAATCTCTTTTTTAATAATAGTAACATCAGCACCTGTATCAATTAATCCAGAAAACTCTTTACCATCTAACCATAAAGTCATAAGAGGTTTATGTGCAGAAATAACTTTTGCCCAATATACATCTGACGAGCCAAATCCTTTATTATTTCTCTGTTGTGAGACAATTTTATTAGGTGTTTGAATTACAGGCAAAAGCAATAGTTGTGCAAACCGTTGTCTTGCTTGTAAAGTACTAATAAATTTAGGAGAGGATGTCATAACCTTAATTTCACCTGTATAATCATTATCTATAACTCCTGGGAGAACTTGAATACCATTAAAAGTAGAACTACTTCATCCTATAACAAGACCAAAGGTACCCTCCGGTAGAGGTCCAAAAATTCCTGTAGGAAGAGCCTGAATCCCCATTTCAGGTGTTAATACTATGTGGGTGGTGGAACTGAGGTCCAAACCTGCACTTCCTGTTGTGGCTCTGCAGAGATCTGAAATGGATTGTTGTTGCTTTGTGATGAATTGTTGGTTTGTGGAACAAACTTGAGCGCCCCATAAATTTGTCTGGGTTTGGGTATGGGGGCCTGGGGCTGGCCCCGATTCCCATTTCCCTGCATCGGAAGTAATTCATTGCCATCAATATCTCTTTTTGATTTACATTCATTAGTCCAATGTTTTCCTCTCTTGCATCTAAGACACAATCCTGGTGTTTTAATTTTAGGATTGTTAGAGGAAGTATTATTATAAGAAGCATTGTTATAATTTTTGTCACAATTTTTGGCAAAATGACCATTTTCTCCACGAGTAAAACATTTATTTCATTGATTTACATATCGTGTGACTGAAATATTCTTTTTAGCAGCAGCCATAGCAAGACCTTGTTGATAAGCAGCTCCAATGTCAGAACAAAGACGTATATAACCTGTTAAATCAGTCTTTTTCCTGTATGGCTGAATAGCAGCTTGGCAGGCAGCATTAGCATTTTCAAAGGCCAATTGTCTAACAAAATCTGTGCCTGCATCAGCATTACCAAAAATTCTGCCAGCTGTAGTAAGTAAACGATGGACAAAATCTGAATAAGGCTCATCTGGCCCTTGTCTAATATTAGTGAGAGAAGTACTCATATCTCCTTTAAAAGGCAGTTTTCTCCATGCACCAATAGCAGCTGGTTGGATTTATGTATAAAGTCCTGCATCATATACCATTTGAGATTTACTAGTAGCAAAGTTGCCCTCTCTTGCTAGCATATCAAAATTCCATCCATTGCCAAGTTGAGCATTACGTCTGGCAAATTCTTTGCAATTTTCAAAGTATTCTGATTTCCATAAAAGATAATCTCCTCCTGAAAGAGCTGCTCTGGCTAATGTTTGCCAATCTATAGGAGTAAGCCAATTAGCAGCTATGGATTCTAGAATTGTTATAGTATAAGGAGCTGTAGCTCCATATTGAGCTGTTGCTGTTTTTAACTCTTTAACCATTTTAAAATCAAATTTATGAAGAGTGTGAAGAATTTGTCCTTCTTCAGCATCTGGTGTTTCAACCACTGGAAATGTTTCCATATCATCCATTTTTATAATGGATCTAGCTTGAGGAATAGAATTTGAAATGATACTTTTCACAGTTGGTTTTAAATTTCGTGGAGTATCTATTTTTACTTCTTTTTGTTTTTTAGGCTTATCTATATCTAATTCATGTAATTGAGCTACAAGATCCTGATGATCCTTTTTGAGTTTTATTTGTTGAGCTATGAGATCTTGTTCTTCTATTTGTAATTTTATTTGTTTTTTACGAAGTTCAATATTATGTTCTAATTCTTTACCAGAATCATCAAAAATTGGATATGCTGATGGAGGAGTAGTGGGATTAGAGCCATAAGGTAGAGAATGTTGTAAATTAGGCGGCCAATCTAAATTATAACATTTAATTGCCATCTTTGTTGCACAATATTCAGCGGCAGCCATTTTTGCCATATCATTATAATAACCATCGTCTGTATCGTCCATTTTAGTGTTTGGAATTTTTGACAAATCAGGATAAATTTTAGTCTTGGGTTTAGCTCCTCCCATTTCCGGCAAGTCACTAGGACTGGGTACAATTTCAGGCTTAGCTCCTCCTACTTTATGAGGAGTAGATGTAATTTCCTGTTTGAGACCAGATTCGAACTGGTTTGGAGTGGTTTGTACAGGCCTCATCTTTTTAATACCAATCATGGAGGACTCTTTGTTCTCTATTTTCTTAGCCTGTCTGTCCTCACTATCACTTTCAAAAGACATAAGGTCTTCATCTTGTTTTTCTACATTATGTTCCTGAAACATTGACTGTTCTGAGGTAGTGTTTTATTTATCTTTCTGTAAGATATTTTCACCTTCATCAATCACATTAGCAATATCAACATCAAAAGTCTTTTGAGATAAAAATTCATCAATTAAACTCCAGAATGAGAAAGCAGTTACAGGTACCTTTGCCAGCCCAAAAACTGTATAATAAGCCTTAAGTGCATCACCAACTCTTTTCCATTTCTTTGAATCAATTGTTCCCTCAATAGGAAACCAAGGACAAACTTCATTGATATAATCAAAAAATTCATTTAACTGTTTATATTTTACCTTTACTCCTGGTGCCTTTAGAGCTTTTTCTAAACCTTCAACAAAAATTTCATGTTTGCTCATTTCTTGTCCCATTATGCACTGTCCTTACCAAGGTACGTCAGACGCAGCAGGTTCCTGCGTCGGACCAATCCTCTTCTTACTCCAGTCTCGTCGGAGGCAGGCACGTGACTTCTGAACAGCTATCCTCACTGGATCCCCCGTACTCGAGCCCCACATTGGGTGCCACTTGTCCTGACCCGCAGGTAGTCAACGAAGGCCCTAGAGGGGGAGTGGGACTAAAGAGACAAGAGACACAAGAAATGGAGACAAGACAGGAGTCTGATCGTCTCGTTTATTGAGCGGAAGGCTCGGGCTTATATACAGTGCGGGAGTGGGGATTGACATCAGCAGGTAACCAGGCAATGGAGGGAGGTCCAGATATCACGCGAGGGAGGTCCAGACATCAGGCGATAGCATGTGGTTACATCATATGATTTACGGGAAACAGAAACTTAGCTCAAAGAAAATAGAAACTTAACTCAGGATAGAAACTGAAACTAAACTCAAGGCTCTTAAGATGGCTGATACATTTCAAGATGGATGCTGACTGCAGGTCTCTCGGCAGTCTCCCACAGATGATGATAGGGAAAGGATGGAAATTGTGAACAACCAATGTAGGAAAAAAATAAAATCCATGAAATGGATTGAAACAGATATACAGGAAATTATAAATTCCACTGAAAGCTTGCAAAAACACTTGAACAAAATTGGAGACTTTCACACCTTGAAGACAGGATCACAGAGATTGAGACAGGAATGATCTCTTAAAAATAATAAGGGATCAATGACTCAACAGCTGGAAGATGATGTAAATAAAAACAATATAAGACTCATAGGTTTCAATGAAAAAGCAGGAGTCAAAACAACATAAACAGACTATTTGCAGAAGTAATCATAGAAAATTTCACAAACATGGAACAGAATCTGACATAAAGATAAGGCAATATGCAGTAAGCCATATAGAATTCAAATTAGTAATGACCAAAATAAATCTACACACACACACATATAATAATTAAGATACCAAAAATTTAGCACAAGAACAGAATATTAAAAGCTATTAGAGAAAAAAAAAAAAACAGGTCATCTGCAAAGGAAAGCCCACTAGAATCATGGCAGACTTCTCAACACAAATCATGAAGTCAAGAAGAGCATGGAGTGAAATATTTCAAGTACTGAAAGAAAACAATTTCCACCCCAGATTAATCTACCCTGCAAAACCATCTTTCAAAATTAATGGAAAAGTAAGATATTTTCATGACAAAGTACAACTAAAGAAATTCATGACCACCAAACCAACTCTACAAAGAGTACTGAAAGATAAGTACTGACAGAAATAAAAATGAACACAATTCTAAGAACAACAACACAAGCCACCAGGAAGGGCAAACAACTAAACAGAGGGGGAAAGCAGGGAAACAGCAATGAGAAAGTAAAATGACAAATGTAAGCCAATACATACCAGTTATAACCATCAATGTAAATGGCCTCAATTCACCAATTAAAAGAAACAGACTGGAAGAATCGATCAAGAAACAAAAATCCAATAGTATGCTCTATGCAAGAAACACATTTAACTCAAAAATACATTCATAAACTGAAAGTCAAAGTATGGAATACAATACGCCATGCAACAGGAACTTAGAAAAAAGCAGGGGTAGTGATTCTGTTTGCAGGCAATGTGAACTTCAAACCAAGAATGATCAAAAGACATAAAGAAGGCCACTACATACTTGTTAGGGGAAAACTTCAAGAGGAAGAGATAACAATCATAAATATGTATGCAACACATATGGAAGCACCCAACAATATAAGACAAATGTTAATAGACATGAAAACTCAAATAAGCAATGACATAGCTGTAATAGGGGTCCTTAATAGCCCATTATTACCAAAAGATGATCAACTAGACAAAAATTAACAAAGGAATATCAGAACTGAACCAATTCTGTAGAAAAAAAATGCACTTAGTAGACATTTTCGGAGTGCTCCAACCAATATCATAAGAAAACATTAGTCTCAGCTGCACATAGACATTCTCTAAAATAGAAAATATACTACCCCATGGAACATGCTTATGTAAATGTAAAGGAATTGAAATTATCCCATGCATATTGTCTGACCATAGTGCAATGAAATTAAAAATTGATGGCGAAAGAAACTGCAAAAATTCCCTAAACATATGGAAATTAAATAACACCCTCCTGAGCAACCAATGGGCCACAGATGAAATTAAGCAATATCTACAACTAAATGAAAATTCTGATACAAATGACAGAACCTGTGAGATACAATAAAAGCAGTTCATGCAATGGAGGAAATTATAAAGATCAGAGCATACATTAACACAATTGAGACTAAGAAAATAATATAGAGACTTAATGAATTAAAGAGTTGGTTCTTTGAAAAAATAAATAAAATTGATAAATCCTTAGCTAACCTTATCAGAAAAGGAAAGAAAAGATTCAAATTCATACACTGAGGAATGGAGAGGGTGAAATCACTATAGATTCTGTAGAAATTCAGAAGATCATCAATACCTACCTCAAAAATACTCTCATAGAATGGAAAACACAGAATGAATGGATAGATTCTTAGATACCTATGAAGTACCAAAGTTGAATCAATCAGATGTAAAAATTCTGAATAAACCAATAGCAGTTAATCAGACTGAAAATGTAATTAAAAAATTATCAACAAAGAAAAGCCAAGGTCTTGATGGATTTACTTCTGAATTGTATAAGAAATTTAGATAAGATTTAATGCTAATACTCTGCAGACTCCTTAATGAAATCAAAAGGAAAGCAGTCCTTCCAAATTCATTCTTAGAGGTCAGTATTATCCTGATATTAAAACCTAAGAAAGACTCAACCAAAAAAGACAACTATAGGACTAGCTCCCTGATAAACATAGATGCAAAAATCCTCAATAAGATACTAGCCAACAGAATACAACAAATCATCAAGAAAATATTACACCATGAGTAAGTTGGATTCGTCCCAAGAATTCAGGGATGATTCAACATGTGCAAATCAATAAATGTAATACATCATGTCAACAAAGTCAAAGACAAAAATCACATGATCATCTCCATGGGCACAGACAAAGCTTTTGACAAAGTCCAGTACTCATTCTTGATTTTTAAAAATCCTATAAAGAGCAAAATAGATGGTCTTTAGCTCAGTGTGATAAAACCCTCTATGACAAACCAAGAGCCAACAAGATTCTAAGTGAAAAAAACTGAAAGCTTTCTCTCTAAAATCAGGAAAAGGACAAGGATGTACATACAGTACAACCTTTCATATTCAGCATAGTTCTGGAAACATTATCCAGCGCTGTTAGACAAGAGAGAGAAATAAAAGAAATAAGGAAAGGAAGAAGTGAAATTCTCATTTGCAGATGACATGATACTCTACATAGAAGACCCCAAAAACTCCACCAAAAGACTTCCAGATTTAATTCAGTAGCATAGCTGGATACAAAGTCATCACTCAAAAATCAATAGCATTTTTGTACACAAACAACAAACTCTTTGAGAGAGAATTTATGGAAACCACACCCTTCAAACAGCATCCAAAAAAATGAGAGACTTATGAATCAACCTAACAAAAGAAGTAAAAAATCTATACAATGAAAATTACAGTACTCTTTAAATTGATCTTGAAGAGGATATCAGAGAATGGAAATTTATCCCTTGCTTATGGATAGGAAGAACAAACGTAATGAAAATAATCATGCTCACAAAACTGCTATGTAAACTTAATGAAATCCAAATCAAAATAGCATTAACATACCTCACAGAACTAGAGAAAGCATTCCTAAAATTTATTTGGAACCAGAAGAGACCTAGAATAGTGAAAGCACTTCTGGGCAACAAATGCAAGACAGGAGGCATTACAGTCCCTGTCTTGAAATTATACTACAAAGCTACTGTGAGATAAAATCAGCATGAAACTGGCAAAAAATAGACCTGAGGATCAGTGGAATGGAATAAAAGATGTAGACATAACTCCAAACACACTCAGCTACCTTATCTTTTACAAAGTGCCTAAACATGTTCATTGGAAGAAAGGTAGCCTCTTTAATAAATGGTGCTGGAAAACTGGCTCTCTACATGCCAAAGACTAAAACTAGACCCATGTCTATCACCATGCACTAAACTAAAGTCAAAATGGATTAAAGATCTAAATATCAAAACCGAAACACTAAATCTACTGGAAGAGAAAATATGTAGAAATCCTGAAGACATAGGTGTAGGCAGAGAGATCATTTCTGTACAGGCAAAACTTCAAAGAATCAAAAATTTGGAGCTTATCTTATTAAAAAGCTTTTGCACATCAAAAGAAATCACCAAGGGAAAAGATAACCGACAGATTGTGAAAACATTTTAGCCAAGTGAAAAGATAACCCACAGATTGTGAAAATATTTTAGCCAATTATCCCTCAAACAAAGGGCTTATATCTACAACATATGAATAACTGAAAAATTCAGGACCATACCAAATTCATAGACCCAATAAAAAATGGGCATCTAAGATGAATACATATTTGTCAGATAAAAAAATACAAATGGCAAATAAATATATGAGGAATGTTCAACATCACGGGTCATTAGAGAGATACAAATTAAAACAACATCGAGATTTCATCTCATCCAGCAAGAATGGCTATCATCAAGAAATCAACCAAAAACAAATGCTGTATGGGTGCAGAGAACCCCCTGCATTGTTGGTGGGAGTGCAGACTGGTGCAACCACTATGGAAATCAGTGTGACAGTTCCTCAAAAAGCTAGGATTAGAAGTCCCATTCAAACCAGGTATTTGCCTTTTGGGTATTGTCCCAGAAAAATAAAAAACATCATACCACAATGATTTATGTGCACCCAAGTTTATAGCAGCACAGTTTGTAATAGCTGGATCTTGGAAACAACCCAAATCCCGATCCACTGAGGAATGGATAAAAATGTTGTGGTATTTTTATACGATGGAGTACTACTCAGCTACAAAGAAAGATAAACTTGAGACTATTATAGGTAAATGAATGCAAGCTGAAACTATACTCATTAGCGAAATAAATGAGACTCACACCATATTGTCTCCCTGGTGTGAGAAATTGAGACTATTATAAACTTGAGACTATTATAGGTAAATGAATGCAAGCTGAAACTATACTCATTAGCGAAATAAATGAGACTCACACCATATTGTCTCCCTGGTGTGAGAAATTGAAAGATTAAATAAATTCCAAAATGTATAATAAATATTGTGAAATGGGAAGAAATTGTTAAAAAGGAGAAAGGAACTAGGATGAGGGAAAGAGGAGAGAAAGGAAGGGAAAAGAGAGAAGAAATGCAAGTTAATTATACTATTAATGTCTCTTAGTTAATAGAAAAGGTCTACTCTAATTTAAAGAATTTTTTATGTCCATATCTTGTACTCTTGAGTAACTACTTTAAAGATAATAATATGCAATGTATTAACTTGCTATTCTCCTATCATCTTGTTATGAAATTTTGTTTTGTCTTATTTCCATAAAATAAAAAAATAATGCAATATGGGAAGTTCTGGCAATAGCTCATTTTGCAGTAAAGCAAACACAAAGCACAGAGAAGTAGTGATCTGACTCAACCACATGTGATACAGTGAGTGTAAGAGTGGGATATAAACTCAGACCACGTGGCCTATGAGGCCTTAGTAATGTCTCCATGCCACACCATCTTTCTTCATACTTCTGTACTCTGTGCAGGCATTGGTGGGATGTCTGGAAGACACACTAATAAGAAGCTCATGGGACTTGGTTAACACACCTAGTTCTGAGTAGCACAGGTGATATTTGAACCCAATCTAGTTCCAGTGTTTATTACCTTAGCCATTATTAAATACCTTTAATGAATAAAGACACTTAAGTGGGATTTTAACAATAACTTAAGTGGGATTTAAAGATAAATGATAACTCTGTACCCTGACATGTCCTGCTTCAGTGACCAATGTATAAGCATCTGTTTACCCTGTTACTGACAGCAATTTTTTTTAAGTTGAATTAATTGCATCCCACAGAACTAATGAGCTGAGGTTAAAAAAAAGACTTCTAATTTATTTATGCTGATTAAATATTTCTGTATGTATCAGCATAGAACCAGCAAATATAAACATTTATTCAGACAGATCCACATTTTTGAGTTGTTACAATACCTGCAACTTATAAGCTGAATGTAATTATCCTATTTTTACAAACTCTAATATGATTTCAATTGATGACAGTAAGTTTTGATTGAATTTGCTGCTGATTAGAGTTGATCATCTCTTTGAACAACAAGAAATTATGTCTCATTCAGTTCATTAGCAAGACTGGTGTTCAGTTTATGAGCCATAGCACCAGTACTAATTATCAAGGATAATTGATTTCTAATGTGGTCTTATTAATCACATAGATATGGGAGAGTTAAAGTAGTTTACCCTGCCAATTACTATTACAAGAAATAAACAAGCTATGGACTATGAACAAGAATGTTTACTCTTCCAACTTACCTTCCTTTCTCCCAGGGAACTGTACATCCCCATAATGTGGTTATTGACAGACCAGCCACAGACAGAGGCTCCAGCAGGCTAGCATGGAAGAATTGCCCCCAAGGGACCCTGCAGCTGACCTTCTGTATAATAACAGGAGGAAGAAGGTGAATACAAGAAGGGAAATTAAGGTCTCCAACAATTAAAAATGATGTGTCATATGGCAGCGAAATTTCGGGCAACTCATTGAACCATACATCCATTCAACAAATGGTTGCTGAGCAGCTAAGCTGTGTCAGTTTCTGGGTAAATCCACAGATCTATGACTGCCCACATGAGCTCACATTGGAAGTCAGGCACTACCCATGAAAGTTCTTAAGAAACTACCAAAGTTACATGAAATTAAAAAAACAGGCTTCTATGACAGGAACTAATCAGGAGATCTAATTCAGATTGGAGGGAAGAATTAAGAAAAGTCTCTATGAAAAAGTAACTTAACCTGAAATCTGAGGGATTAGAGAGGGGAGAAGTATGAGTGGTGGTGGGGAAGAGTTTTGTGCACTGGATAAAATGAGAGGCAGTCCTGAATGTAAGAAGGTCTCCCTTGATGAAGTAGCAAAGTAGGCTATGGGAGCAAGGAATAGAACTTTCTAGGGTGAAAGGAGTGTTCTCTGTGCTCTCCTGTACAGATGTGCCTCTTCAGCATCTAAATTGAAGCCAGTGCAATCAAGGAATTGAACTTTTGGATTTTAATTAACATAAATAACTACAGAGAACTAGAGGCCACCATACTGGACATGCAGATCAGGAGTCTCATGGGACCTAATAAAGGCAGCAAATTGTATCCTAAAAGCAATGGAAACCTTTGAAGAATTTGTAAACTCAAAAATGCCACAATTTCATCTATGTTTTAAAAGATGATGTAGTCTTCAGATCTGGAAGACTGCCCACTCTCTGAGAAAACAGAAATCAAATTTATCAGAATTCTCTGCTCACCAAGAAAACCATGTTGTTGTGTATACTTGTTGATGAAACCAGTCAGTGGTGCTTAAAGTCTACTGCTGCATAATCCTAAATCAAACACAGACTAAACAAAACAAAATATTCTTTATGATATCCTTAATCTTGATTCTACAAGTCAGGGACATGAGGAAAAAGATGTTTCTCATGATCTATTACTGCATCATTCTGAAGAATGTAGAACCATCTTAAAATTCCCAGGACTGCACTTTTGAGCCCATAAATGAATGAGATGAAGAATCAAGAGAATATTTCCCTTCTTATGCAGGTGCAGCCCTCACAGCTCATGCTTGATCATGATCAGAAGGACTGACAATGCCCTAGAAGAATGGTTCAGATGACCAAGGCTGGGCTGTTCTGGAACTAAATCTGTCCAATGTCATGAGATCCAGCAGCAGATCTCTTAGAATAAGATACAGGGTCACCTGTCTGGGCTACATTTCTAGTACTGTGATGAAGAGAAACAGGCAAAGTCAAGAGCCATTCAAGGCCCCTGCATCTTTTTCTTTTCCAGAAATGGTATTTCATTTATTCATTTGCTCCAGTTTCTCAGAACTCCCTTCCCTCACTTTCCCAAAATAACACCACACCAAGAAAGATGTTTGTACAAAAACCACTTATTATTCCGCCCCTCACAAAATTGGGTGGCTGTATTAAAGAGAATCACTCCTCCCAGTTTCACCTCGCTAATAGCTAATAAACTAACACATTCATATACAAACCTTGTGTGCCAGGCACTGTCAGGCAACAGAAGTAATAAAATATGGACAGTGTGATATTTTAAGAACTAATAAGTGGTCTATATACATCATACATACATGCATCATGCACATGCTTAGTTTTCCCAACATCTATTTTATAATTACTATTCCCATTTACATGTAAGTGACCTTGGTTAAAAAGAGATAAATACCTTGTCCAAGGTCACATAGCAGTTATTAGTGGCTCCAGGGTCTGTTCCAACAAATGTTGCAAATGGGAGTTGCAAGAATGTAGCATGTAAATGCCGTAACTGGTCTGAGGGAAGACATCCAACCCAAATTGTCCTACTATTTGGACCCTGGACCATGGCTATTAATTTCAGTATGGTTTGTGAATATCACCCTTTTGGGCCAAAGAGAATATTTCTTGGAAGTTTTTATTTCTGGAAGCCAAGCTGAGATGAAGCAATGCATAGAACTCTGATAGTGTTGCCAGCAGAAAACAGTGGAAAAGAGCAATGTCCCTGTCTTGGTTATTTTTTTCTCATTGCTGAGACAAAATACCTAATCCCCAAAATTAAGGAAGGAAAGAATTACTTAGCTCATAGTTTGTGGAAGTTTCAATCCATACTCGACTGCCTCCAAGGCAGGTGACACACAGCAGAAGACAATAGTTCATGGCGGTAGAAAACAGCAAAAGCAGCATGAGCAAAAAAGGGAGAAGCAGCAGAAAACAAGCTGCTTTCCCTCCCTTATATCATTCGCCCTAGGATAGGTATAGCACTCACACCCATAGTCCCAGCATTGGACCGCGAGTCAATCAAAACCTCCAGAAGCCCACCCATGACAGCATGAGGCTTGGAGGGGACATCTAGACACAAACCATAACAGTCCCAAAACAGGCAGTGAAAAGTAGAGGGGAGATGAGTAAATTCTGGTGGAGTTCAGATGTCCTGGTTTTCCAGGGCCCCATGTTTACACCTTCCTTCCCAGGTACTGGGTTTAGTTCTATCTTTGACTCAGAGCAACTCTAGGATCTTAAGCTGGTTCCTATGTCTTAAAAATCGAAGGTCACTCATACAAGATAAGGACTGACTTAAAGAGGTCATTGCAGATTTCCACTATGATCCTGCAGGCCTAGGGAATGAGGCAGAGTGCTGAAAGTCAAATTAAGTAAGCTTAAATGATTTTGTCCTGAGGGACTTTGAATACAGTGATTAAAGTTCCAGGAATCATTCCTTTATCATCTTCAAAGTCTTTGGATATTATCTGAACTCAGTGACTCTCTGTGTCCAATACCTTTATCTATTGCCCTCACCATCAACCAACAGAAAGTGGGGGTCATCACTTTATAAGATTTCCATGAGTTCTCTATCAGTCTTATTTTCCAGCACACTCCAAATCTTTTGAGCCTTTCTTCACTAGGCACATACTTAATGTTCATTTTGGCTAATGATATACTTCTATAATTTTCAGAAGTCATCTGGATGACAGAGGGAAATTCTGGCTTTGTAGATGGAGAACAAAGTGGGGGGTGACATACCCATGAGTTGCTGTATTTGAGGTTGTCTTCCTTCTAACTTCGTTATATTTTGGTGTCATTGTTTTCTTAGTTCAGCAGCACAGATACTAAAATTGATCACATTGTAAATTAGTCATTCAACAAATTTCTCCTAAATGCCCCTTATTCACTAGACATGGCACCAAACATAGGAAGAAAAAGAGATCCACGAGATGGTGAATTCAAGCGTGGCACAAGACATTGTCATAGTTTACTCAACATCTGCAGACTTTTCCTCCTTCTTAACAGATCCCTGCTAATGTCCAGATTCTATTCATGGGTCTCAAAATAACATGGTCCTGTTTTTGGCCTGTCAACTCAGCATTATGGTTCTAGGGGGAAGCCCTTAACCCTACCAGACAACTAGTGTAGGATGCCCAGCCTGTGAGGGCGAGTACATGGCCTTCTGAATTAACATAACTGACTCAGAAGACAACACATGAACTCTAAGATGTCAGCAAGAAGATGAGGGCAAGTTTGCTATCTCTCTGTTTCTCTTTATGGCCACTGTATATAGTGAAAATGTTACAGCTCTACAGGAAAAATAACATGAGCCTTTTTCTTAATTATCATCAGGATCATTGCTGACACTTCTATAACAAAAGACTGAAAGAGGATCCGGGGAAGATGGCGACCAGGTGAGCAGCAAGGGAGCGAACCTCCTTAATAAACACCACCAGCTCGAGACAGACTTGGCGAGCGTGAATGCCGGGACCTCGGCTGGGAAGTTTAAACTGGGCGTATTTCTCTGAGATGCCGGGGGAGATGTGGTAGGGCGGACCAGGCTGCCGGGGCGAGACGTGGGAA
>PVLD010008553.1:0-28046 GCA_004027595.1 Dinomys branickii
ACACACTCACACGCACTCACACACACACTCACACACACACACTCTCTCACACACACACTCTCACACACACACTCACACACACACACTCAAAAAATGCACACAAAGTAGGACGTGCCCTTCACCCTGGCTATGCTCTCCCTTTGCCTCTGCCTGTGAACAAAACTTTCTCATCCATATGGAGTGGTCTCTCTCCCTTTCTCCAGAGGCATTTTCCACCGTGGCTACCACCTGGAGCTATAATTATCTTTGGACACAACTGTCTCCCCATCCGCACTATCAGCTCCCCAGGGCAGGGGATTCTGACTTACTTTGTGCTCCACCCACCGTCTAATAGGATCTCATCCCCAGCCTGTCGCGCGGCAGGCCCCCAGGAAATACCGGATGGCCGGGTGGATGGATAGATGGCAAATTTGCCAACTGCTCTCTCGGTGCCTTTGCCATCTGTCTGCAAAGTGTCACCCACCTCCTTCCCCCACCAACAGCGCATGCCATGGTTGCTCAGCCAGTCGGCTGGTGACCTGTGATTGATGTTTCTGCTGTTTCCATGCACCTAAATGACAAGAAGGGCAAGACAAATGACCGCTTTACCTCGTTAAGGCAATTCACCCTGTACTGGACCTTCTGACTAGCGCTCATTGGGTGGAACTTTTTTCCCCCTGGCTTCCAGGCCACCGTACTACCTTGGTTCTCACCAGGCAGGCGCTTATTCCACTGAGCTATATCCCCAGCATCTACCTTGGTTCACCTCCTAAACTTTGGGCTGTCTCTTTGCTGCCTTCTTCTCCTCTATTTGTGTGTCAAAGGTTGGAGTTTCATTTTTGGTCTCCTACTTGTGTCATCCAAATCTCCATTCGGGGAAAGCACTGTAGCACAGCAATGGTCTTCATTGCTGATTTTCCCCTATTAATGGGGAGCCACAAACTCCCTCCTAAGCATCAGACTTATATTCCCAACAAGCAACTAGATCTATCCACCAAGGTGAGCCATGAGCTTTTCACACTGAATCTGTCAGCTAGCCAGGACCTGAACACCTGCTCCATCACCAAGCTCATTCAGATGTGGTCCCATCCTCCAGCCTCCTCCTCGGATTGGAATGGAATCCCGCCAGTTTTACCGCAGAAATACCACTGGGCTGCTCCCCTTTCCCATCCCCACAGCCCATGGTTTGGCCAAGGCCTCACTCTTGCTTGTCTTTTCCTGCCTTCCGTCCACCCAGTCATACCACCACCTCCCTGACTTCAAGAACTCCATCCTTAAAAATCACAGCATCCAAGTTCCACGTTTGTTCCGTTCTCCCTTCTGCCTCCATGACTGAATCCAGTTACCCAGGCCCTTCACTCTTTGGCCTCTACTTTCCCTGCAGCCTCTGCTGGTGACACTTCCCCGTTCTTAACTTTTACCCAAGGATGCCAACCAAGCCTTACCAGTCTATGCCAGAGACACATGTCACTAGCCTTGGAACTCGTCTCTCCCCAGCCTTACTCCTGCTCATCCTTCAAGACTTGCTGATTGTAACTATGGAAACATGGACTCTCTTTGCAGGTTCCCCAACTGAGAATAACTTCACCCTCTTCTAGGGATCCACAGCATTTTGGTCAAACTCCCTAGATCGCACTATGGTTGCTGTTTCTGTGTCTCGTACCTCAACAGGTGAGACAGAACAGCTACAAATTTCTTATGCCTATTGCTTTTACTCGAACAGAGATGGAAAACAAATTACAAATGAAATACGTACAAAATTAAAAACCAATAAAATTCAAATTAATAATATTAACATAACATGGTAGGTAATGAAGCAATGCAGACTATATAGACAGCATTGTGTGTGGCTGTGGGATGTACTAAATGTTCTAGTTTTCACTTGTTGACTTGATTATTCTGGATCTGAGCCCCAGGGCCTAGCACTGGAGGTTTTCTGTTTTCTTTTTTTTCTTTTTTTTTTTTTTGCCTTTTAAAAAATGAGCTTGTTTTAAAGCACCAGTTCATTTTTGCAAAGGCTGATGTATAATAATTGTAAAGTCCAAAATGATGCTTCAGGGGAAAAGTCCCCTACTATTTACCGCTACACTTACTGCCGGTCAGTGGCTGTAGGTGTCACAAGAGACGGGACATATGCAATACAGCTAAAAGGGCGACAGCTCGGACATCTACAGGACAAGGTCTTTGGAGACTGGTACCTCGCCTGGGTTTGCAACATCTCCACCTTCGAATAGATTAAAAATCTGTGCAATCTTTTCTCACTGACATGGAGCTGTCCAATTAATACTTTATCATTCAGATTATCCAGATAGAGTTACATTCATATTTTCAAATTATCATCAAGATGAAAATAATACACTAAAATAAGAAATCAATGTTGCAGACCACCCACAGTACACCCAAGGCTCCAAGGACTGTGAGTCCTCAGGTTCCAAGACAGTTCTAATTCTTGAACATTACAGCTGGGGCTCAAAGCCAGGATCTGGACCCAAGGTTGACTGATTTCAATATACAGATTCCTCTCTCTGCCCTATAGTATTTAATTCTCCAGGCTGCTGTGAGACCCAAATGCTGGATACTAAAGGGCTCTATGGACAATAAAGTTCTATACCATTATTAGTTTAGAGCTTAGGTAGTTTATGTATATAAAAGAAAAATAGAAAATAGTTCATAAAAGTATGAAATATTTTTATTTTAAAATATAAGATAAATTTATATTTTATACTTTATGTTTTGCAAAATGCACTGCCTGTATAAAGACAGGTAATTTTGTTCGTTCTGTCCACGCATTTAGCAGGTGGCCTGCAAACCTGAAACTATTTGATATGCTCCACTGACAGTGCAGGCCTTGGCAGCAGATAAATAGAAAACCAGGGGCTCTCCAGCCAAGAGAAAGATAGTGCTTAACAGGGCCCAGGTGCTAGTGCAATGCTGAAAACCCTCCTTGCTTGGGAGGACCGTGCACTCCAAAGCAGCCATCCCCGGAAGAGGTGCAAAGAGGCGGGTTGCAAACAAGTCTTCTAGCTGTAGCATTTCCAAAATCCAGGTGAATTCCTTGGTCATTCTTCTGAGATCTTTTCAGTTACATCTAACGAGCTACAAAATCTGGCTTCATTTATTTCTTATTCTTAAGGGGAGTGGGGGAGCAAATTAGTGCCTACTAAGCGTCTGCCATGAGCCAGGCATTTAACTAAATTGTTTCCAAGTATTCTTAAAGTGGGTTATCAATCAGACTTTAATTCAAATGTCATCCCCTTAGAAAGGAGCCTGGCTGAGCCCTGAGTGCATGGCGGCGTGCGTGCAAGCATGCGTGCGTGTGTGCGTGCGTGCGTGTATGCATGCGTACGTGCGTGCGTGCGTGCGGTTATTACTGTCTGAAATGCGCTGCTTGTTTATTTTTTATTCCACCCACGTGGAGTAGTGAGCCAAACTATTCTCAGGGACCTCTTCTATCTCAGGTTTTAACCCCCGCACAGAGTTGGGGCTCCGCAGTTGAATGACGGCCTCCTGTCAGGTAGGGAGCATTACCCGCTGTTTTAGCAGCAAGTGACAGTCTCAATTCAAACTCTGATCTGCTTCCTAGAGGCCGACAGATGCCCGCAGTCTGGGCTTCTCTAGTGGAGCAGTGAGCAGCGTGCTGAGGAGCACCAGACATCCTGGAAGAAAACATGTAGCATCTTCCCAACTAACCATTTCCTCAAGGGATTTTTTTAAAAAGGGGGTAAGAGAGGGTTGGATTTTTTCCTAACGTTAACTAATTTAAAACATTGTTTCACAATTAAAGCAACTGGTTGTATTTTGAGACAGAATGTCACATACTGATGAATATTTAAAACTGTAGGTCACTGTGCTACCCTCGGGCCACATGTGTATGTGTGTGATGTTCACACTTCTGCTGCTGGTGTGCATTTTGGTGGAGACATTTGAAAAGCCCTGCACTGTGCTGGCTGCGACCCAAAAGCACTCAGGTTGAAATGATTTAGAAAGGAAAGTCGCCAGCAGATGATCCACAGAAACAATGATCTTCAAGGCCATGAACAGTGGTTCTCCAGAGGGAAAGATAAGACAAGCCTGGGCTGTGGACATCTCTTGGCTTCCAGTAGGTAGGTCAGGCTCTAGGTAAACGGGTCTGAGTGAGAAGCCAAAAGCACAGACATCTTCAAAAACACTGTGTCAGCCAGGCACGGTAGTGCATGCCTGTAGTCCCAACCTTTAGGAGGCTGAGGCAGGAGGATCTTTGCGAGTTCAAGACCAGCCTGGGCTACATAGTGAGCTCAAGGCCAGCCTGAACTGCATTGAGAACCTCTCCCAAAAAGACAAAACAAAAACAAAAACAAAAACAAAAAACCCCACTCTGTCACCAAGTGTGGTTGCAGAGTCCCCTTTCCAGAGCAGTTTGTAATACAGCAGATTTGTAATCCTGGGATGACTCAGGTGTGGTCTTGCCTGAGAGAGAAAATCTCTGGAAGTTATTTCCATCTCAAGAACTCTATGGTCCAGACCACCAATGTCTGCCAAATTGGGGGCTCCCACTACTGTTTCTGGAATGAGAAAAGGGGGCCCCTTTTCATGGTATGTGGCTTGATCTGAGACTGCTGGATCCACATATTCACAGAAAAATTCACCAGGCCCAGATCTCCTGCTCAGACAAGGAACCTGCTACTCAGGCTACTCTTGTACCACCGAGGCAGGCCGCTTTTGCCTGGCTGTCCATGTCAACACGGACCATGCAGGCAGCAGAGAGAAGCCCCTCCCGGCAGCTCTCACAGGATTCCCTAAACACTTCAAGTCTCCCTGGCTCCGATCCAAGAAGCCCACTCCGAGCCAACAGCTTACAGCCCATTAAAAGCCCCATGCAAATGCAAACACTCTCTCCATTAGACAAGGAAGAAACAAGAACTACGTCTTGGGATGGAGCTAGCGGTTGTTGAAATAAGACTGGGGGCCGGAGTCCCTGAAGAGGAAATATCACTGTATTAAAAACCACAACTATTTCCAATGCTCACAGTCAATTACACAGAGACCAAAGGTGCCCTGGGAAGCACTGTGTGGGCTCACAATTCTGCCACATACCGGGCAGTCCCTGTCTGGGGGCAGGGGAGCCACCCTAGGGTTTTCTAGCTTCATGAGGCTTAAGGCCAAATGCGTTTGAATGATAGGAAGTCTACATTAGTGCGCACACAAGGCCATCAGTCCACACCCTGCACCCATGAGAGCCACGTCACCCTCAGCTGGGGGATGCTAGTCTGATGGGTTGGATTCCCGGATGCTGAAAGGACCACGGGAGCAGATTTGGAAGCCTCTGCTATGTCTCTCTCTTCCACTTCCTGGGAGCCTCCTGTTCTTTGCTTTTGATTCCTTTTCTTTTTCCTTTCTTTCCTTCTTTTCTTTCTTTTTAAAAATAACCGCTTGAGAATGTTGGTCATTGCTTTGGGCTTCAAAAAGACTAAAGGTCCTATTGAGGCCTATGCTCAAGCGTGTCTGGGCATTGAGTCACCACTAAGTCTGCATACACTGAACCAGATAGGATGGGAATAATTAAAAAGACCCAGATCTGGGTCCTAAGGCCATTCCAGTGGAGCTGGTCTGGGGCCAGGGCTGTCACAGCTCTCCAGTGGGACCCGCCACCGACGCGTGGTCCTCAGTGACTGTGCATGGCACTGCACTGTTTTCAGACTCCCCGGCTCTCCACATCTTACTTTAGCTTTGTATTTTATTGGTTATAACAATGGATTATGATGACAGTGTCCTATAGATTTTACCAAAATACACTATATGTCATTTAAACAACTTCATTAGCTAACCTTTTTCTTTTTTCAATAGTGAAGATGGAAACCAGGGCACCACACATGCTATAAAAATTACTCTACCACTGAACTACATCCCCAGTTCTTTTTATATTTTATTTTCCATTTTATCTTGAGACAGGGTCTTGCTAAATTACCCAGGTAGACCTTGAACTTGCAATCTCCCTGCCTCAGCCTTCTGAATAACAGAGATGACAGGCATGCACCACATCCAGCTTATTAACTAAATTCTTACCGACAAATGTATTTTGCTGTTGTACATGTAAAGCTTTCAAATGCCCCTTTTCTCTATTCAGAACAATGGCTTTGATCACTTGCTGGATGTAACCAGAGCAAGACACAGCACATCTTGTTTCTTCCCCTGGTCTTGGTTTCTCTTTACCTTGGCAACCCTGCAGGCAGCATGCAGGCCATCGTACCACCCTGTGACAGAAAGCCTCCCCAGTGTCAGTGCCAGTGTCGCTCATGAAGCGCTCTGCATCCCTCAGCCAGTAGGGGCTGAGCTGAGATGGGAGCCAGGATCCCAGCACTCAGGCCACCATCCTTCCCCAGGTAATGGTCACGCAGACCAGCCTGCCGGGGACAGCAGTGGTGCAGGGAGCCAAAGGGCACGCGTGGAGTGACATGCACCCGCTATGGGAATAGACACAGGCATGAAGGAGAAGCAGGCTGGGCCCAGGAACATGGAGGAGCTCTGGGAGACACCCTCCATCACCTGCAGCCCAATGGAGAAAAAGTCTGGGGGAAAGTTCCAGGGGCCCCTGAAGGACCTATAGCTGCTGCTGCTGCCAGGGCCATGGTCCTCAGCCAGAGGCAGTCTTGCCCAGCAGGAACATCACACAATGCTTGGAGACCCTGAGAGTGGTCATGGCTGAGGGCTGACATGCTAGTAACATCCGGCGGGTAAGGCCAGGGATGCTGCAAAATCCGTGCTGGTGCACACCTGCAATCCCAGGAGGCAGGAGGATTGCCATGAGTTCGGGGCCAGCCTGGGCTTCATAGTGAGTTCAAGGCCAGCTTGGTCTACATAGTGAGACCCTATCTCAAAAAGCCAAAAAGAAAATAGTAAGTTAAAAAAAAGAAATAAACGTGCAATCATGCATAGTGGAGACCCCACACCTACCCCCACAGGTCCAAAGAGTCAGTGATGCTGAATGAGAAACTCAGCTCTGGAGGTTCCCAGGGTTATCTATCATTAACGCCTCTCACCCCTTGTTCCACTGACCCGCAGTTCTGACGCTGGGCAAGGTGAAAGGACAGAAAAAGCAAGCGCACCTAGTCCCCAGAGCACTGGCATCATAACTGAGAGACAGAATGGGACAGGTCTCAAAATCAGAAATTGCGAAGACCCCAAAACAAAATGCCCAATGGGAATGGCAGCGTGGGGGTGCATGGTGGGGACCGCCAGCTGTCTCCCTGGAGCTGCCTGTAACGTGTCTTGGCACCTGTGCAAAGGGGCACATAGGCCAGTCTGCTTCTTGGTGCATCTGTGGTGGATGTTGATTGGGCCACTTTTCCACAAGGTCGCTAGTAAGTTGCACTGCAGGGATTCCAGTGGACCTGTTGATAAGGGAAACTGCAAAGGCAGTTGATCAAACTTGGTGCTACTCAGATTTAACTGTGAGGATGCTTGGACTCTGGTTAAACAACGGGGGTGAAAGTGAATGCTGCTCCGCTTCACCGAATGGTTGAGCAAGGTCCTGTAATCCCTGGGCATCATGTGATATTTTATTTAAAGGCACAAGGGTCATCGCTATGAGGGGCTGGCACTGCATCCCCATGTGCATGCTTCAGTGAACTCTTCTGAGGGCTGACACATCTAGACCGGGGCCTTTCGGCAGGTGACTGCAGACCTGGCCAGGCAGAAGAGGCAGGTGAGCAAGCTCCGTGTGCTGGACTGGAGCATCCTTCTGAGCCCTACCTCCCTGTGGTCCCAAAGCCACACAGAAATGACACCAAGGGACCTGTGCTTTCTATTCTTTAACATCTGGACAATCTGCAGCCACTGACACCCTGGAAAGGAGAGGAAGACAGCAGAGGAAGGGGTGACTCCTGAAGGTCCTCCAGCTGACATGCAAGAATCCTCAGTGTCCTGGGCAGAGGATCAGCAGAGACAGATCCCAAAGCAAGGAGCCAGAACTGCCCACCCGGCAGAGCCAGGTGATGGAGGTGGCATTGAGGCAGCTTGGCCTTCCTGCGCCAGCCTCACAGGCCACCACTTTGTTGGTGTTTCCTCTCTCTGCTTTGATCTCGTTCCCCACTACACCCGGCTCTGTGTCACATGCGTACTCCTCTGGGTCTCCCAAAGCCTGACGCTTCGTAATCACTTCGCCAACTCCCAGGCCCCAGGGAGGCCGTGCAGGGAGCAGATGGGCAGCAGGAGCTCAGCAAGGCCCTGCAGCAGGTGAGCACAGAGCCGGACAGCCTGTGCAGGCAGCAGGGGCAGCCTTCCTCCCGTTGTCCTGCAGGGGACAGTGTTACAGCCCGCAGAGCTGACAGCTCTGCTCCTAACCTTTGGAACAGTCTGCAGACCCTTTCATGTGCCACGGAGAACACGGTCTCACCTCTGACATGGGCAGGAAAACGAAAGGGGGCTCTGTTGGAACACTGGGGCATGAACGCGTGCTACAGACATAAGAGATTCTTGACAGAAATGGAAACGCACACGAGGTGGTAGTGTGGGGATGATGGACTGAACAGCCTGCACCGTAGAAGAAAGGGGGTCTCTCCCAGAGCCCTGCCTGTAAAATGCAGACCTTCGGGCACACTTACTTGAGCCGTAGCACCTCTCTAGCCCACCAATATCCACCCTGCTTCTACCATCGGTTAGAGTCTTCCCATTCTGCCTTTCCAAACCATGCCAGGTCCCAGAAGAGGGGCTGTCCCTCGCTGAAACAATATTGCCTGGTTGTCTTTTTATCTTTGGGGATAGCAAACTGTACCTACACATGTTCCTACAAAGTTTAACGTTACATAGCACCTCCTACGGTCTGAATTCACAAACATTACTGCGCTTCCACCTTCTGCCATGGATCAAAGGCCTTGCCCGTAAATGTCATACAGATTTCCCAATTTAAGAAAAGAGCTCCTATGAACAGTGTGGAGATGGCCGGGCATGGTGGCACATGCCTGTAATCCCAGCATTCAGGAGGCTGAGGCAGGAGGCTCGCTGCAAGTTCAAGGTCAGCCTGGGCTACAAAGTGAGTTCAAGGCCAGCCTGAACTGCATAGTGAAAACCTATCTCAAAAAGATAAACAAACAGACAAACAAAAAATAATGTGTGTGGAAAGAACTGAGCGGCACACAGCAGCAGAAAGACCTAGAGACCTTAATCATTATCCATCAGTGCAGTTTTACCCACTGTCTCTAGGTCCATGTCACTGTCACAGCTCATTGTGAGAGTGTTAACTACAACCCTGAGCACAGCAGTGCATGACTGAAATCCCAGCACTCAGGAGGCTGAGGCAAGAGGGTCACTTCAAGTTCGAGGTCAGCATGGGCTACATAGTGAGTTCACAGCCCGCCTAAACTATACAGAGATCCTGTCTCAAAAAATTAAGAATGTGAACTATATTAATCCTGTTCGGTGCAAATCTGAGTACCTGTGAACATGGTGCCCACAGTTCAGTGCAGAGCTTGACCCCGCCACTCCAATCACCAAGCCGTGTCAGTGAAAGACCAGAGTTAAGCCAAGGAAGGGTGTCCTCTGAGTGTGGACCCTTCACTCACCCCCAGAGGGTCAGGGCAGGGGACCACTGAGGGTTGTACCAATTGCTACTCAGACTCCCTTCTCTGGCCCAGCTTCTGGCTCAAAGCGGACCTGCCATGCGTCCCACCATCCCACCCGAAGTCATCTGTATTCCTGTGCAGGCAGCACTTTGCAGCCAGGTTCCCCAGGGGAGATTCCGCTGCTCATTTCTTTCCTGAACCTCCCTGGTGTGCAGCCAAGTCTCCGTTTTACTCTAACTTTAAAGATGGAAACATACAGAGAAAACTGATTCCCAGGAAGGCTGGAAAACTAATCTAGCCAGCGATTACAGCTGTGTAGAGGGTGCCGGGGGATCTGGGCACCTTAGCAAAATAGCTCCTGTGGGGTAGGCAGTCTCTCACCGCCTTATTCACATCGCTGAGGACACAGACCACTATCATGGACCAGAAGGTGAAGTCAAGACTGTCACTGACCATTTGAGGGACCGTACCCTGCGGGATACATGCGAAGTACTCCAGTACCCTGGACTGGAGTCAGTCTTTGACACAGTTGCTGTCCTAGAGGGTTTATGACCCAGCTGCGGGAGGAAGGCTGAGGGGCCTAAAGAAATCATCACCACAGGATCATCCCCTAAAATTCACTGACAAGGAATTTCAGTGAGGGGACCGAAGCCCAATCTGAGCTGGAATTTCTTTTTACGAGTTACTGGTCAAGGTTCGTGTATTAGTCAGCTTTTCTTTCCCGTGAGAGAATCCCCGATATAAACAGCTTAAGGGAGGAAAGGTGCACAGTTTCCGAGGTGTCTGTCCATGGTGAGCTGGCGCCGCTGCTCTTAGCCTGTGAAAAGGCAGAAGCGCCAGGCAGAAGGGGTGACGGTGGGGAACTGCTCACCTCGTGGCAGACAGGAAGCCGAGAAAGTGGGACGAGCCACACAGGAAGGGGCTGAGGACCAGACAGAGCCCCAGAGATCACCTCCTGCTTCCATCCTCTCTTGAGAAAGCCATGTACTTATGATCCCCTCACTGGCTTAATCCAGATGAACTCAGAGCCTCCGTGATCCAATGACCTGTCTGGGCCCCATCTGTGAACACGGCTGCAATATGGATCAAGCACTCAATATGTGAGACTCTGGGACACTTCATATTTCACCGTAACAGTTCCTAACCAACGCCTTTCCTCAGAGGTAGAGTACGCATGGTGATAAGAGATAGCGAACCCTCATTCCTAAGGACGCTGTGCGATTTCCATGGCGTGGTAAACACGGCGCTGAGTATTTTGTCAGCCACACAGCAAGCACTCAGCAGCCCGGGAGAGGAGTCAGAACATATGGACCCTGAGAAAAATGTAGTGATGGAAGGAGATGAGACCAGTAGTTTGTCACAGAGGCCCAGCAAATCCACAGCTGCGAGGATCCGTGTGAGACGAAGCAGGAAGGAAAACGGGCCACACGTGGCTAGGGCTGCGACAGCAGCGCTGACTGCAGCTGACAGCTCACGCCTGGCACATTAGAAGAGGTGTTGATGCTGGAACAAAAACAGGGAAGCCGAGAGACAGGGCCAATTTGGTGATGCAGGAGGGAGTCCTGTTTCCAGATGGTTCTGGGAGACGAGGACTCAGAGCACAGTCAGAGCAGCACTGTGCGTCTAGAGAAGGGACCCAAGGGAAACACAGGTGCAGAGGGCTGCAGGGGTGGCCCTGGGGAAAGGCCCCCATTTCAGGGTTGGTGGACACAAGGAAGTTAGCAGAGGCAACAGAGAAGGAATCGAGATGAAGAAGGAACGTCAGGATCCCAGCGCAGAGACGACACAGGCAGATCGCGATTTTAATAGAGCATGAGACACAATCGTGCAGGAGAAAGCAGGGCAGGAAAATTGAAAAAATCTGAACCCTGAAGAATCTCAGCATGCAAATGCTTCCTCTCCAGGGCACCCCCAAACTCACAGGCTGTAAAGTGACCAAGGAGAAACCATGCCTTCTGCTGCCAGAGATGTGGCAGACAGGCTCCGCTGGGTGAGGGGAGTCTCCAGGGAGAAATCAGGAGCCTGCAAGGCATGTGGTTCTGAGCTTGCAGTTTCTAGGGGTGGCTGCACAGCAGGGATGCGTCCGACCCAATCTCCCCAACCCAGCCCTGCCTGTGACATTAGAATGGCTATACTACTTATGACGTGCGGAGAGCCGCCAAAGGAAGGACCCCACCTGTATCCACTGGGGATCCCCACCTGGATCCACTGGCCTGGGCAGGGCTGGGCATTGATAGTTGTGTGTTAATTTCCTAGGTGATTCTAAGGTGCAGCCCAGGTTAAGAACCAATCCCCTCAGGGGTTCCGTCTAATGAACAACTAAGGCCCACGTTTCATTGAGTTTCATCTCAGGAAGATGTCAGGGACCCTGAGCCAGGATGTAGCTAATAAGAAGCATAGTGACAGGAAGGCATGATGGTACATGCCTGTCATTTCAGCACTTGGGAGGCTGAGGCAGGAGGACTGCTATAACTTCAAGGCAGTCTGGGATACAAAGTGAGGAAAGGAGCAGTGGGAGGCGGAGGGGCAGCAGCAGAAGAGTGATCAGTTAATGAATACTGTCTGCCCTGGGTTGCGGAAAGGAGGCTGTAAGGGCACATCAGGATCTAACTCCTTGATTCCTAAATCTTGCACAGAACAGATTCCAGCATGCACCAGCCCACTGTCCAGCAGCCTTTGCTAGGAGGAGTGTCAACCTTCTCTGGGGCAGTGGTTCTCAGTGGAGCCCCATGGCCGGCAGCTTCTGACCCCATCAGACACAAACTCAGGCCCACACTCTTGGGGTGGGGTCTGAATCTGTACTGTTTAAGTGGCGGTGCTCAAATGGGGCACCACCACGCAGCGCTGCTGTCCACCTGCAGTTCATTTCCTCAACAGCATTCCTGGAAATAATTAGGCTATCCACAAACACCTGCTCCAAGATCATCACCCCAGGAATATGCTCAGCCATCCAGACAGCTGGTCACCTTCTGCACCTCCTGAGCCTCTCTGTAGCTTCAATTTTACCCTTGTGAAATGGGGGTGCTCTGGTCTCAAAGAACTGCATTGCTGTGGGGGCCACATGGTGACATGAACGCAGTTTAGGGTATAATCATGTGCTGGGCACTTGATAATTTTAGTTGTAAGAAAAGAGGAAGGGAAGAAGAGAGGGAGGCAGGGAGGGAGGGAGGAAAAGAAGCAGCAGGCACAAGACAGTGAACAGCTTCATGGTGCACATGAAACCTTCACTGATTCCAGCTGGGCAGAATCCTAACTAAGACAATTCTCTCAGGAAGCCACATCAACACCCCACTGCGAGCCACTGTGATGGCCCCTTGAAGGGCTGTGCGTGTCCTGGCTGCCCCACTGGCTCCTGGAAATGGATCTTTTTTTTTTTCTTCCTGCTACAAAACATGCTAAAATAATTATTTTAACTGATGTGAAAACAGCGAGCTTAGGTTGATGCTCGGCTGGAAGCTTCTGTGTAACTCAAACCAAGACACCAGCAGGTCCGTTTGCCTCACACTGTTACCTGCGAAACATTGTAACTGACCTAGTTAATGGTGTGGGGCAGGGGACACGGTCTATGGGGAACTGTGCAAAGGCAGCCTGGCCCTGGGGGTGGGGGAGGTGGGTGGTGGGGGTGAGTGGGAGGGGGATACACCCCCCTCCATCTGAGGTAAGAGATTAGAACAGGGGCAAAGCAAGAACTAACTGGGTGAAATGGGTGAAAGGTTATAAAACCTCATAGTGAGATTTTTTTTTTTCTAAAAAGAGTGGACACACACAGAACAGGGGACCCAAAGTGATGGCAGGCTTACCGCTGAGCACTGTGGGCCAATCAGAAAAGTGCTTTGTGCAATGCCTCATTTGAATGTGGTGCTGCTAACAGAACCAATCAGAAGACCCTCTTGCCAACCCTTCATTTGCATGTGGGCACACCCAATCAAAAGACACTATTCTGATCCTTCATTTACATCTGGCTGGAGGCCAAGCAAGTTTTTTGATAGGGCAGTTTCTCCCTGGCCTGAGGCCAAGTGAATTTTTTGGTAGGGTGGCTGTCCCAGAGCCTTATTTGCATGAAGTGAAGGGCAACGCAGGTATTTTGGATGCTTAAGGTCCCTTCTCTTATGTTCGGGCCACTGTGAGCCTTTGTACCAGCCCCATCTTGCCCTGTAGAGTGAATCTTTTTTCCACCTTCAATAATGCGCACCCTTGCTGCCTTTTCTGTGTCTTGTCCAATTCTTTTATTCAAGACACCAAGAACCTGGAAAGAAGCCCCACAGGGTCCTCCCTCTGGTGACACACATGCCCCAGACACCAGGTGACCAGCTGTAGACCAACCGAATCTTTTCACCTTGTGTTTCTCCTACCAGTTCCTGCCTTTGACCTCCAGGGTGAAATATGAGCTCCCCATTTGCGAGTCAAACCCCTGGGGCCCATCCTTCCCACCTCCCCCAGAAAAAGCCTCTGTCTGCCTGGCCCCTCAAGACCACGAGGGGCACCCCTTCGCTCTGCCCCTGCATTTTCATCCAGCCTCCTCCCACCTCACGTTTTGCAGCCCCGGCCCATCCTAGGCCTGCGAAGGTGTCCCCTGTCAATCTCTGCCTTGGGTGGCCCATTTCCTACTTTAGACATCTACAGCCTTCTGCCTCCAATCTCCACCTCCTTTAAAAATTACTTCTGACATCCTTTCCGCCCCTCCTAGATTATAAGCACTTGATAGGCATGAGTGTAACACGTGACTCACCACCAAACTGGATCCCTTTTGAGAGGAAAAGGAGGCGTTATTAATAATTTAGGTAAGGATAGCAAGCATCAACGAGGATTGTCCGAGATGAAGCAGGATATCGGGTTACCTTCCACGTCTCATCATATAAATCCTTACATCGTTCTTGGCTCCCAGTCCTCAAGAACGAATGTGAGCTGACAACGTGAAACGCTAAACAAAGTGCCCCGCTAGCTCTGGATGGAGGTTTGGGGAGGTTAATCTGGCTGAGATGTGCAGGGGAGACGAGAGCCAGCATAAGAACAGCTCACAGTTATGAATAGAAATGAGTAAGAGACACGCTGCTTTTATTTCGTTCTCTATAGAAATGCAAATGCCACCCTAGGGCTGATGTAAGGTTGAAACAAGGCTTGCATGAGAAATGCGGTTTGCAGACTTTAATACAATTTAATATCTACTCATGGCCAGCTAAGCATCTGTCTCTAATTCCACAGCCACGGTCCTTTCAAAGTCACTGCCTTTGGAGGCAAGATTCTCAGAGAGAATGTGCCTGTGTCCCATGCCTGGAAAGCAAGCGCATTCAGCCACCGAGTTCCTCTCTCTCCCCTCCAAGCCACTTTTCCTGTTTTGCTTTCACTGCGGGAGAATGACAATAGGACAGTCAGTCAGTCCCGGTCACCCCGCGCGGGCAGAATGACATCTGACAGGCAAACCCCTCCCCAAACTGTCTGGGACCAAGGCTCAGGGGGCTGGGGGCTGCATGGTGAATACAATTCTCATCAACCCGCCGCTGCCTGTCGTCTTTGCTGTTCCCCAGAAAGCCTCTAGTGGAGGAGAAAGAGCGTGTAGGAAGGAGGCCTGGGCCTATGAGCAGTCACCAAGCCCACAGTCAACATCAGGGATCAGCCCTTGCACAGGAAATGTCCTGGGACCAGGGGCACAATCAGGGCTCGAGGCTTTTCTCTCCACCTGCTTCCCTGGCCTTGAAGTCTGCTTTGCCAGCAGCCTCACCTTGCAAATGGGCTAGAATCCCCCTCGGGTTTGCTCTTACCTGTACCCACTGCTACAAGCTAAACTTGCATCGTGCAGAAGCTAAGATGGGTTTTCCTTAGCCAACAACCACCACCCAATTCTAAACAGAAGGGCTTAGAACCATGAGGACTGCTTAATTAAGGCAGCTTTGAAAGTGGGACTATTTATCCCTTTTCACGAGGCGCTTACAGGCTTGCATTTGAAATATAAGTCATCACCTGCAATGCCTTGTAACAGCTAGAATCTCCAACTTACAGATTACAACCTACCAGGCTCTCCTGCAGGCTCTGCGCGTACACACTTTGAACGAGATGGAGTTCTTTTGCATTCTGGGCATAAGAGGCGTAGAGCCAATGTCACAGACATTGAGTGACTTGACCAAGCCCCTTGAAGTCTGGCTTAGGAGACAGAGAACTCAACACCCCTTCAGACCTTGCCAGCCCTCCCTTTCCCAGGGAGCCCCAGCTGTTACTTCCCCCTTTGGGTCTAAGCCTAGAGGCATCAGAACAACCACTTCAAGGCCAACTTCTCCTCCCAGTCACGTGGGAGCCTTGTGTAATGAAGCAGCCCTGCCACCGGAGGAGAGAGGAGGCCGGAGTGTAGCATAGGCACACACAGGCCACTCTTCCCTGGAAGCAGGTCACACCGCTGGAATCCCTTCCCTGTGGGCAGCCCGATCCTGTAGATGAGGTTGGCTCCGCCAGGACCCACAGTGCCCTGTGCATGCAAGAGGCACCTCGTGCATTTGCTGTATGGCTTTGCATTTGACCTTCCCCCGTCCCAGAACCACTTCTTCGTCCTCCTTATTCCTGGATAGTTCTTTGATTTTTCCCATTGCATATTGTAGTTTATTTTCTAAAACTGCCCCTGGGTGACTCATAGTTGGCTTTTAAGATTCAGTTTGGAGACCTTTTCTTTGAGCCTCAATTGCCTCATCCATTAAAAGGGAGTAACAGTAGCTTCTATAACACAGAGATGTTGTGGGGATTAAAGATTACATACTGACAGCCAGCAGTGTGGTGGCTTATACTTGTAATCCCAGCACTCAGGATGCTGAAGCAGGAGGATCATATAATCAAGATGACCTGGGTTACAGAGTGGGTTCAAGACCAGCATAAACTACATAGGAAGACCTGTCTCAAACACCACACCACAAACACACACACACATCAGATACTGTGCCAGCATGTAGAAAGTGTTCAATAAATGTTGGTTGTTACCATCAACATCACTCTCTGCTCTGATCCCAAATTGTTAGGTCAGACCTGGACCACAGCCCCTCCCGACTGTACCGCAGTGGTTTCTTCCAGAATCTTTGGAGGCTCTGAGCTGTTGCAGGGGCAGTGAGAGACCGATATATCACCGGCACTCCCTGAGCACTGGGTGCACTGCCTCATACACAGTACAAGCTCAGTGACCCTGCTGCAATGTTGGAAGCAAAGAACCAACCCAGACCGAACTCCAGCCTCTCCCGTTGCGGGTCCTGTGTGTGTGCTGTGCCTTCTACACAAAAGGCACAAGAAGAGAAGGAAGACAGAGAACAGGATGTTCCCCTTGCTGCTCAGCAATCAATACAGACAAAGATTCTATGTAATTCATTTGTACTTTGACATTTTATGACCTTCATTTTCTTGGAGTGATTTCCACTCAGAGATGCTGAACTCCTTTTAACTATAAGGACAATGCTATCAAAGCCAAGGGTCGGAATACAAAGTGGAAAATTAAAGCGGGTCCATGTGGCCTTGGCAGAAGAGAAACAAGGTAGGCCAAAGAGAAATCAGATAATATGTAGATTTATGGTCCAGATCATGATCTTGAGTGTAAACCATCATAAGAGGAGAAAAGACAGCAGATCTTCCAGTGGCCAATATATTTGGAATAATATTCAATATAATAAAAATCCAGCAGAGGCCCTTCAAATTAGGTATAACTATTTTTTCCACCATAAGTTCTTTACATTTGGCTTATAGGGAGTTCTGCACTGAGACTGAACTGAAGAATATTAAGTGATCACTTCTTGCTTATAGCATTAATGTTTTGGTTTGTTTTTTTTGAGACAGGGTCATGCTATGTAGTTCGAGCTGACTCTGAACTCATTATGGAGCCCAGGCTGGCTTGAAACCCAGGGTGATTCTCTTGCCTCAGCTGGGATTACAGGTATGTGATAACACCCCCAGCTAAAATTACAGATATTCCTCATTTAAAGATCTATCTGTTTAACAGCTGTTCAGACTTACAGCTGAGGTGTGCTGTTCAGACTTACAACCTGCAGAAAGTGTTCGATAAATGTTGGTTGTTACCGTCAACCATCACAGGTCAATAAATGTTGGTTGTTACCATCACAGGTCATAACTTGGATTTATGAGCTGTCTTTTTTTTTGTACATACATCTTTTTGATAGCCTTGATGCCTTTTCCTGTACAGTACACTTCGTTTATATAGTGCACTAATTTTCCTGATTGTACTGTACAGTTAGTCGCTGAGTTAGGAACATTCTACTTCCAAACTTTCACTGATATGAACAGACCTTATGAACATTTGCAAATGTGAACAAATCGTGAAAGTAGCTCATGTATCTGCCAGACACGGTCACAGTTGTGCTGCAGTGTGCTTACTGTACACCGCGATAGGGTACAGTAGTACAGGGCTCAATCATAGCCCAGGATGTCCGGAAGCAAGAGGACAAGCCATGATATGGAGGGGACTGCTAGGAAGCGCAAAGCAATACACATTGTACATTTGTGTCAAAGGCATGTAGGACTCACTTTATTGGGCTTAGCAGTGAATCCAGCTTTTAAACATCGTCCCGGAATGGAACTCGTTTGTAAGTTGGGGACTTACAGTACAGTACTGTAGTTTTATGTTTTGTTATACATTATAGTATTGCATGTAAGAGTTATGCAAACAACAAAGTCACCACGGTGCAGTTTCCTTTGACCATGTCTTTGTTCTGAATATTGTAATAATGTACATACTATACACAGTTCCTCATTTAGCAACCGAGTCATTTAACAACCCAGTTGAAGGAATGGGACACAGTCATTACACAAGGAACGTCTGCAACTGTTTTAAAAAGAGGTTATTCTCAAGGCAATTCAGACATTAGGAAACCTGTTGCCAACGA
Organism: Dinomys branickii; assembly: GCA_004027595.1. NCBI lineage: Eukaryota > Metazoa > Chordata > Mammalia > Rodentia > Dinomyidae > Dinomys > Dinomys branickii. The sequence continues at coordinate 18,380 of PVLD010008553.1, forward strand.
GGCACATTCTGGGGCCTAAGGGCTCAACTCGAAAGTTTCAATCCAGTTTAAATTGTTGGTTTACCCCTCAGATGAACCTTGTTAGTTAGCAGAAATTCTAGGTCAGAAGAGGAAACAAAACAATAATGGTGTTTAGCACTGGGATAATTGAGAAATAAGTGTAATAGGGGTGGTTCTTAACTATGCCATTATAAAAACAAAATGAGGCAGGTGTGGTGCTGTGTGCCTATAATCCCAGCACTCAGGAAGCCAAGGCAGGAGGATGGGTGCAAATTCAAGGCCAATCAGGGCTACATGGTGAATTGGGGACCAGCCCTAACCTATAGAGTAAGACCCTGTCTCCAACACAGAAGGAAAAGAAACAAGGTCGGTACCATCACATCAGGGCTCAAAATGGTCGCACGTATAAGCAGGATGGGATATAGGCACCTACACTGAGTTAGAGCACGCACAAGACATTCCAAGGAATGTGCTTTGACTTTGTAGAGAACAAAGCCTGAAACAGCAAAGGCCGAAGGAGCCAGTGCTGCCTGAGGTGGAGGACTCGCCTTTCGAGGATGAGACCACTGAGTCCAGGCTTCTGCCACTTGTGAAAGCAGCGGAATTCATGTCTCCAAACGGAGGCTTCCTGCTCTATGCCACTGGGCTAAAAATATCTGCCTCAGTGGGTGGTGTGAGGAAGAAACAGGACGGTGCTCATGGAGCAAGCTTCTGCCCAAGCCTTCAGCCCTCTTTCCCGCCAAGGGAGGAGCGCTCAGAGCAAGGGCCATGGCTGCCTGCGTCCGTGAGTTCCCATGTGTGGCTCTTGCTGCTTCTGCACGGTGATCAACACAAAGCTGTCACAAGCCCTTCAGCTGTAACAGCAGGGGCTCTGCTTCAAGGTAGCCCTCGTGGATGCCAGTTCCTCCTCTTTTCGAAGAAACCCAAGAGGTTAATTACGGAGGAGGAGGAGGAGGAGGAGGAGGAGGAGGAGGAGGAGCCTTTGAAGAGGAGCACTGCCTGCTGCAGAAATGCACTTCCGAGCACGTGGTTTGAGAGATGCACTGAATGTGGTTTTTCAAAACAAGCCCAGGGAGAGGACAACAAGCCCAGAGAGCCTCCCTGGAGAGCAGGGACCTAGTGCTGCCTCTGCGGAAGTCTTTACAACTTTAGACAGGTGGCTCTCCTCACCCCGCCTGCAGGGAATACCTGGTCATTTCGGGAGACCTGTTTGGTTGCCATTCTGGGAAACACCTGGAGAAGAAGCATCCTTGGGTACCTGGCTTGTGCACAGAGCTGGCATGTGTCACAATAGTGACACCAAACAATAGCAACAACCTTTACACACCATGACTACAGGTTTCACACGTTCCTATACTTGTTATACAGGACTCGGGTAATTTTCAAATCAGCCTGTGTGATAAGGATTATTACAGCTCCCATTTTATAGTGGAAGAGGCCGAGACACAGTCCTGGCCCAACGTCCAGAATCACTATCCAGAACTAGCATAACAACCAGGTACTCCGGCTGGCGTCATGTCCAAAGCCACAAGGGTGGCACTTGATACACGTTTGATGAGTTCATGGAGCAAATCAGTGGGCATGGCCATAAGTCAAACTATGTACCATCGATCAATAGATAGGCAGACAGACAGACAGACAGACAGATTAGAAATACAAAGACACTAACTTCTCTTTTCTCCAAACCAAGTGGCTAGCCTCCTGGTTAAGGAAGGAAAAGAGCTAACGTACAGTTTCCACCTGCCAATTCCTCCACTGAGAATCACATACATTATTCAGAGACGAAGATGGAACCACTAACACATACTTAAGGATAGTGCCCAAAAAACTGGACTATGATTCATTTTTTTTCCCCCAAAGACTAAGATTTGTGGCTTAAGTGATAAGTTATTCTGTCTGTCAAAACTTTGTTTTAACTGTAATCTGGCCTGGAAGCATAACAGTGGGAAATTTAGAAGCTATTTTTAAAATACCTTTTTATGGTTTGGGTTTTATGTGCCTAAGTGTGGGAGGGAATGGAAATTCTGAGAAAAAAATTAAAGCACATAAAATGCTCATTTTTCTTAGAACCATTTATAGAGCCAAAGTCACTTTGTTAGGATTGAAACAGATGAAAACATGCACTGTGTATAACTTGGCTTGTTTGTAATAAGATCACATTTGAGATATGAGTATTTGAGTTTGTTCAGACAATAACAACACATTTATAACAGCATTTATTTTTAAATACTGTTATAAGTGGAACTATAAACTTCAAAGGAAAGAATTTATACTCTTAAAATATGAGTACAGTGACCAAAATATTTTTTAAAAAAGATTCCCATATAGAAAAACAAATATTGCTAATTGTTTGGGGTTTTGTGGGATTTTTTTCTAACTTAGTAACAATTAAATACCAACGAGTTCTTTAGGAAATCAGAGTAGACGGCATTATGGGGAAGAAACATTCAATAGTTAAGGTGTGTTTTTTTAGAAAATGCGGGAGCCCCAGTTACTCAGCTTACTTTAACTCCCATTTTCTGCTCACTGCTCACTTCCAGTGGGCCTCAGCATCTTCAGCAAAAAGAAGCTGTGACGTAAGTCTGTCAGGGTTGCCCGTGCTTCTTTTCTAAGAAGTATTTTAATGTCTCTTTCTCTTTAGATTCTATTACGATTGAGATCTAAAATGTCCCAAATGTTGCCTGTTCAGGGATAGAGCTTTTGGGGGGTGACTGCTTTCCAGGCATGCTGTACTTGTCCATGGACTCCTGCATGCTTGAGTTCATAGCTAACCATGCTGTTAAAAGGTGGGCCCTGCACAGAAGAGGCAATCACTGGGAGAGAGACCTGGAAGGGTGCATTCTCCCTACGCTTCCTTGTGATGTAAGTGCGAGTTACTTTCCTGCCGCATACAATTTCAGCCTTGGAGCCTGGTGACCATGGCCTGCACCCCCTGAAACAATAACCCTAAATAAATCTCTCCTCCTTTAAGTTGTGTCTGGGTTTTTTTGTCCTAGTAACAGGAAAGTGATCATTATACATTCCTTTATCTGCAATCTGTTTTGTCTTCATATTGCCATTCTGACTTTCTTGTGATTCATGTTTACTTGATATATTTTCCCACCTCTTTTTTTTTGGAGAGTAGGTTCTCATGTTACCAGCTAGCCTCAAACTCCCGAGCTCAACCAATCCTCTTGCCTCAACCTCTTGCGTAGCTCCATTTCTCGATCTGGAGCTTTTCTATAAGAGAACAACTCCTCTGACAATCCAAAAACGGAGAGACTGAAGCGGAAAAGAACTAATAGCAGGCGCCTCGGGCAGAGCCACCACGTCGGGATAGAGTGAGGGTTCTGGTTTCCTCGCTGTCGTCCTGCTCTCAAGTGAACTTCAGTGTCTAGGACCAGAACAACTCTGCAGGACAGACCGGTAGATTTCATGAGGCTAGAACTAGGGCGGAAGACATGAATTTATGCGAAGTCAGTCAAAGCTGGAAAGGGAAAAGGGCCCAAGCAGTCAGGCAGGCAGACTTTGCTACCGTGAAGGCCGTCAGTAGGCACTGGCAGAGTTGTTTATCGTGTGTTCCGCTTCATGCCACCTCCCCATAAGGAATAAGTACACTTGGGGGTGGAGTGGGGGAGGGGGACAAGAAAAGGAATCCTGGCTCTCAGCAAGGAAGAGGCTCAGAGGGCCAGCATTATTCCCAAACTAAAAGCCCTGGAGATGTTCTTTTTCTGCAGCATTGCAAAAGGCTCTCCAAAGACCAAGTCTAACAGAAGCAAATTTGAATGTTCTGGCATTGTATTTGAACACAAGAAGTAGACTCTGCTAAGTACACAGCAGAAATTAGTACACTTCGGGAATTTTTCCCTTTCTAAGGCATTTTGACTCTAATTTCCTAATTTCTCATAAGAAGAAATTCTCTTAAAATTTCAGAAGCAGCCAGTTATATTTATACCATTAGAAGTATAATTATTTATCAAGAAAGCTTGACAAATCCCAGCTGGGAGGGACAGAGGGCTGCTTTAGAATCAGTATCCAGCTTTCCGCAGCGCTGGGCCTGGACACTCTAACAACAGCAGGCCTTATGCTGTTCTTTCAAGGGTAGCTTTGCTTCCTCACTCCCACAGGGTGACCATCCACTTCTCCAGGGACTTTGATGGCCACTTCCGTATTGGCATTAGATAGTGTATTGTCATCTTCTTTTCCTTCTGCTTCTAAAATTCAATATAGCACACATAAAGTACATGCAGTATGTTCACTGTAAATGTATGAATTCTTCTCCTTTTAAGACCCAAGCACCCGCCACCTACATCAAGATTTGGAGTATTTCCAACACCCTGGAAGTTTCTCTCAAGCCCCTTGCTAGTCAGTGGCCAACCCCAACCCCCACTGGTATCCACTCTTCCGATGTTATTTTCCCTACCAATGATATGCCTATTCTTGACCTAACTATAACTGGAATCATACTGTAGAAACTTGTATATCTGGTTTCTTGTGGCCAATATGACAATAAAATTCTTCACTGGTTGCTTATATCAGTAGTTCATTTTTAAAAGCTTCATTGAGATATAATTGACATACAATAAATTGTACATATGAAAGTGTACAATTTGGTAAGTTTTTTCACATGTATTAACTTGTGAAACCGTTGCCACAATCAAGATGATGCACATCACATTACCCTAAAAGCTTCTTATAGCTCATTGGTAATCCTTCCTTCCTTCCTTCTTCCCTTCCCCTTAACCCCTCACAGAGCATCTTTTCATATGCCTATTGGCCATTTGTATATCTTTTTCAAAGAATTATCTATTAAAGGCCTTTGCCCATTCGTGAATTAGATTTGTTTTGTTGTGGAATTTTAAAAGTTCTCTATACTTACAAGATATCAATCCGTTATCAGATACATGATTTGCAAATATTTTCTCCCATTCATTCTGTGGATTACCTTTACATTCTGTTGAGAGTGACTTTTGAGGCACACACACAGAAATAGTTTTAGCGGTTTGTGTGATTATTTTTCAGTTACTGTTTTATGCCTTTGATATCACTGGTAAGCCCAATGTCCTGAAGATTTTGTCCTATTTTCTTATAGGCATTTTATGGTTTTAGGTCTTATATTTAGGTGTTTGATTCATCTTGAGTTAGGGTTTTGTATATGGTGTTAGAAACAGGCCCACATTAATTCTTCCGCATGTAGATATCCAGTTTTCCCAGGATTATATGTTGAAAAGCTCATCCTTTTCCCATTGAGTGGTCTTGACACCTTTGTAAAAAAATCATTTGGTCATCTATGTGTGTTTATTTCTAGGCTCTCTATTCCAGTGTTCAATAATCTGTCCTTACACTAGTACCACACTGTTTTGATTACTACAGCTTTCTAATAAGTTCTAAAATCATAAAGTATGAGTCTTGCATATTTGTTCTGTTATCAATATTGTTTTGGCTATTGGGGTTCCCTTGAGATTCCATATGAATTTTAAGATTTTTTTTTTATTTATGCAAAATCATTCAGATTTTGATCGTAATTCCACTGAATCCATACGTCACTTTGAGTAGTACTGACACGGTAACAGCATTAAGTCTTCCAATCTATGAACATGGGGCATCTTTACATTTATTTGTCTTTCACTTCTTTCAACAATGTCTTCTAGTTTTCATTGCATAAGCTCTTTACCTCTTTGGTTAATTTATTGATATCTTTTCTTTTTGATACTATTATAAGTAGAATAGCATCCTTGGAATGATGATTTTTAGTGTACATAATTGCAACTGATTTTTGCATGTTGACTTTTTATTCTATTACTTTGCTGAATTCATTTGTTACTTCTGATAGTCTTTTTTGTGGATTCTTTAAGGTTGTCAAAATATAAGATCATATCATCTATGAACTAAAATTATTTATCTTCTCTTTTTCCAATTTTTTTTTTCTTGCCTAAAGGCTCTTTCTAGAACCTCCAGCACCCTGTCGAATTGAAGTGGCAAAACAGGCATCCTTCACTTGGTTTTGCTTGTGAAGGAAAAGCTTCCCATCTTTCATCATTGAGTGTGATGTCCTTTGGTATTTTCTATTCCTACTTCATAAGTTTGAGTTAATATTGGTATGTATTATTGTACAAGAGGTGGACTGAAATTCCCTTTTTGCCCAGGATTAGCTAAGTGTTCCAGCACTATTTTTAGTAAAGACTATCCTTTCTCCTCACAATTACCTTTCACCTTTGTCAAAAATAAGTCATCCATGTATATGTGCATCTATTTCTATACTCTGTTCTGTCTCATTATTTACTTATTTATTTTTATGCCAATAATATGCTATCTTGATTAGTGTAGATAAAAATATAAGTATTACAGAGTATAAATCTTGCAATGTTTTTCTCTTTGAAATTTGTTTGGCCTACTTTAGATTCTTTCCATTTCTATAGGAATTTCTTTAACCTACTGACTGATTTTCTCAACAATATCTGATGGTACCTGGCAAGCTCAAGGTCCTGAGTTCAATCTCCGGTACCCACATACATACACAAAAAGTATCTGATGAAAATTTTGTTGGAATTGTGTTACAATCAATCTGAGGAGAATGGGCTATCTTAACAATATTTATCTTATCTACACTAGGATATCTTTGGTTGTTTCAGGTGAGAGGGTAAATCTTGTCCCTGTCACCTGATACTGACCATTTGATGTTGTTTCAAGAGTGAGGGTAAAACCAGTCCCTGTTGTTCTATCTTGACTGGAAACAAGTTTATTTTTGATGATGCTATTGTTCTCACTGCTATTTGGTGTTCTCTTATAGTTACATAGTAGAATGGGTTAATCTATCCTCTTGCTGGCAGGCTTTGACGTCTTCTCCAGCCTGCAGTTATTGAAAACACAATTGTTAATGAATCTTGTTGTACATGTACCCTGGTAGATCTAAGCCCCTAAGTACTGAGGTAGGATAGAGGCCCCATCATAGCCCAGACCTTTTATTTTCATGTACTTCTTATTGCATTTCTTTAATGGCTAAAGATACAGAACATGTTTTTCATGTAGTTTTTGGGAAAAAAACTGATCTGTAGAATTAACGCAATCCCTGTTAAAATGGCAATATTCTTCACTGAATCAAGGAAAAAAAACCCTAAAATTTGCATGAAAACAGAAGCGATCCAGAATAGCCAGAGCAATCTTGAGCAAAAAGAACAAGGTGGGCTAAGTGAGGTGGTGCACACCTGTAATCCCAGCATTTGGGAAGCCAAGGCTGGAGGATCACTGCGAGTGAGGAGGGAACCTAGGCTATACAATGACTTCAAGACCAGTCTGAACCACACAGCGAGAAAATGAGTAAGAGGCAGAAGGCATAACCACCACCGATTTCAAGTTACACTGCGAGCTACAGTAACAAAAACAGCATGAAAACAGACACATAAGCCAATGGGGTAAAACAAAATACATAGAAACCATCCATGCACTGACAATCATCTGGTTTTTCACAAAGGAGACAAAAACATACAACAGAGAAAAGAGCCTCTTTAGCAAAAGATGTTGGGAAAACTAGTTATATATGTACAGGGGGTGGAAACTAGGTCCTTAGCTCTCACCCTGCATCAAAACAAAACAAAACTGGACCCCTGTAATCCCAGCACTTGGGAGGCTCAGGGACGAGGAGCATAGCGAGTTCAAGGTCAGCCTGGGCTACAAAGTGAGCTCAAAGGCAGCCTGAACTGCACAGTGAGACCCTGTCTCCAAAAGACGAGAGAAAAAATAGATAAATAAATCAATAAAATGAAAATGGGCCATAGATTTAGATACAAAATCACAAACACTGAAACTGTCAAAAGATAATATAGAGAAAACACCTGAAGCCGGAGGCGTAGGCAGGGATTTCTGGATTTGGATTCCAATAGCACAGAAAAAAAAAAAAAATCAAGAATCAACAGAAGGAACGAGAACAAATTAAAAAGCTCCTGCATAGCAAAGGAAACAATCCACAGATTGAAGAGAAAAACCTAAAAGAAGGGAAAATTTTGCTAGCTACTTTGTTTATAGACAGCTAATATTTAGACTACATAAAGAAAAACAAAGGGTCACCCTCCCCAAAACAAGTGACCCAGTCAAACAATGGACAAATGAATTTAATAGGCACTTTTCAAGAAGTAGTACAAATGGCCAATAAATACATGAAAAAAGAGATATTCTTGTGAATGCTATTGTCGTTTCTTTTCTTCTTCTGGAAGACAACAATAATGGGAAAAGTTTTGTGTAACCTGAAACTTCTCTTTATCCTTCTGTTCAATACGTATCCAGTTGGGAGATAAGGTCAAGAGGAAACCGATGCTCCCTGGTTGCACACCCACTGCGTGACTGCGGTTGCAGCCCATCGTGAGGTGCCCGGCTGTTTGCACTGTGACCTGCTTTTCAGCTGGCAAAACAAACACCTTACTCTCCCCTTCCTTCATTCTGTAATGTCACTGTTTTTGTTCAAAGGTCTCTACAAATAACAGGCTCAAGAGCAGTGCCTTTTGCATAGTGGCCCCGAGTGAGTTTTTATTTCCTCCTTCTAGGGTTTATCTGTTTCTAAAATAATAGATGCATTTTAGATTTTTAAAAAGGAAACTTAAAAAAAATGAGGCACAGTTGTGTTGAAGTACACGCATTTCCATTTGCAGGCACTAAAATATACACTGGTTTATAAATTCTTTTCTGTATAGAGTATGTTGATCATAACACTAATATTAGGAAACAACTTATGAATGCTGGCAGGGTACGCAGCAGAACAGTTTCGTTAATTTAAGAAGTTTTCTATCATCTACATATTTCCCTTTAATAATAGCTCATTGTTTTTATTAAAATCTTGGTCAAGGTTCTTTTTTTCCTGTTCTTGGTCCCATTTAATCTAGAAATAAAGCCACAAAAGTTTTGTTTGTGGAACTGGGAATTGAACCCAGGATCTTGTAGTGGCCAGGCAGGTGTTATGCCACTGAGCTAGGTCCCCAGCTCTTTGCAAGTTTTAAAAATATAATCATTTGGCTGTGTGTCGTAGCACACGCCCCCAAGTGTAATCCCAGCATTTGGGAAATCGAAGCAGGAGGATCACTGCGAGTTTGAAGCCACCCTCGGCTACATAGTGAGTTCAAGGCCAGTCTGCACTACACAGGGAGACTCTGTCTCAAAAAAAAAAAAAAAAATTGCCAAGTATCATTCAATAATTACTAAAAGCAGATGGTGGAGCAATTGTTTGTGATACTGTACATGCCGCAGGAGTAAGGGGAAGACTTGGGGAGAGAAACATCTGGAAAGAACTACTCTCTCCCTGCACTATGTGGGACAGTTTTACAGGGATGGATCGAGTCACTCGAGCAGCATTTCAAAATGCAGAGTTTACTTGACAGCATTTACAAATTATATCTTTTCCTCAGAATAACTTACACTGTGGAAATGTTTCCATATGCTAAAGTTGGACATATCACTGTAATGAAGAAAAGAGATGCCGTTTAGTAGCTAGATTTTATATATGTATTAAACTATGATATGCACAAATTAATAATGCTGTCTCTTAAGAATTTCACATAGATGGTTTTCTAATTCCTTCTGTGGCTCTCTGCTAAAGATGGGAAGTAGATTTTACCACAAAACAATGGCTCAGCATGAATTCAATTATGATGTATCTAAGTAATGAAAACTTGATAGAAACATAAAACTCATGTTAATGAAA